>PVKA01016419.1:0-47967 GCA_004027165.1 Ctenomys sociabilis
AAGAAGAAGAAGGAAGAAGAAGAAGAAGAAGAAGAAGAAGGAAGAAGAAGAAAAGAAGAAGAAGGAAGAAGAAGGAAGGAGAGGAAGAGGAAGGAAGGAGAGAAAGAAAGAAAGAAAGAAAGAAAGAAAGAGAGAGAGAGAGAGAAAGAAAGAAAGAGAGAAAGAAAGAAAGAAAAGCAGAACCATTTTATTCCAGCAGCTTTCCACTTGTTGGAAAGTAAATGCTGTATTTTTCTTTTTGAAAGACATTTGAAGTCAGTGAAAATAGATTATAAAGCAAATGAAATAAGTTTGGAAAGTAAAAACTAGTAATAACAATAGTAAGAAGACAAAGGAGGAGGGGCAGAAGGAGGAGGAGGAAAAGAAGGAGGAAGAAGAGGAAGAGGAGGAAGAAGAAGACCAATTGTCTAATAAATAAGAAAACAGCAGGTAAAAATTTGCTCTCCTAGAGCAAAGGTGTGAGAAGACAGAGTATCATCAGTCAGCATTTAAAGTACATTTAGAAATAAAAAATGTGTTGATTAGATCAGATAAGGTACCCTGAGACCAAGGGTTCAAGAATTTTAAGGTCAATTTAAAAACCTTAATAAAAGGTATTTTTAAACATAAGTATAAAATGATTAATTAATTAAATTTGCAAAATAAATGTGTACACCATTGTTATTTATGTTATTTCTGCCTGCTACATATATGTGGGAAGTTAATTGAAATAGTAACATGTTGTTCATTTTTAATGAAATTTATTACCTTTTTCCTTCAATTATTACATTTAAAATTAGGAAAGCCAGGGCCGGCCAGATAGCTCAGTGGACTAAAGTGCCTAAGTGCACTGGCCAGGGTTCAATTCCTGGTGTGCCTTGCTTACCCTGCCCCTGGGGTGTACAGAGACACAATCGAGACTGGGCATGGTGGTACACACCTGTAATCCCAGCACTTGGGAGGCTGAATACAGAATCACTATGAGTCTAATGAGACCCTGTACACCGTGTCCTAAATACATTCTTAACAACTTAGTTAGAGTTGTTAAGAGTCCTTGGGAGCTATGCAGATGTGGCATTCGAATGGCACATCTCATTCCAGTATTTCCTGAAGAGAATATATTTCTTGTGTATCTATATGTCTGTTTTAAAGAAGATCATTTTATTAGGGGAGCATTTAATCCCCTATACAACTTTCCTTATAAGGAACATGTGCGTATGGACTCTGGCACATACCAGTTTAAACTGGTTAAAAGAGCATTTAAAAAATTATAGCTAATTGCTTCCCAACATAAAATTCTAATATATACACCATAACTAATTTTATGATTTTTTTCTGAAAAAAAAATCAATGGCAAATAAAAGTAAAAATAAAAGCCAAGGTGATACCTTTCTTTTTTTAATATTTTAATCATTAGTATTGTTTCCTAATTGTTATTTTCTATTGCCTTTGTTTCATCATTTTATTAGCAGTACAAAGAAATAAAATGTAATAGACAATAAAGTAGGAAGGGAAAGTACCTTGGCAGGAACACCTAGTCAAAAATAGCTTATGTTGTTTTATACAGGTTTGTATTTGTTTTTCATATCTAAGTTGGTAGGGTAGGGAAAAGCAGTGACGCAACACCACAGATAAGAAGAGTTTAGTCATACAGGCCTGGGTTGGAATCTGTTCAGCTATGTGATACAGCACAAGTTTGTTAAAGATTCTGAGGCTCAGTTTTCGTCACTTGTGTTAGAGGTATAACCTACCTCATGTTTGTTGTGGGGTGAAAGGAGAGAAAATTAAAGTCTTGGCACAGTGACAAAATACATAAGTCCACAAATAGCAAGGAGGGCTAGGGTAGCAAAGGTGCTGCTATTTTATCCATGTGACCCATGAGAGCACTGAATGAGAGAAAAGCTAACAGACATAGATATAGAGAAATATGCCAAGCCGTTCTGCCAACTATAAGGTTCCTTTCTCTGGCACCAAAGAGAAGGGGGTGAAAGTAAAGAAATCCTTTGTTGTTCTGCATGAGAGCACTGCTGGAGAGAAGCAGGAGGCCCCTGGGACAGAGGCAGGGAAGGAGCTTTTATATGATTGTGCTAGAGGGGGAGTTTATATGCATGCTTAAGGGCGCCCTAACAGGCCCTGATAGGGGGAGGTTTGGTGCAAGCAAAAAATCCAGTGAGGAAGCTCACAGTTAACCTGGAGAAATAAGACAGAAGTCAGTCTAGGAGGGTTCATCATGAGTTTTGGGGTCCTTGTGCCCTACTGGCTTGCCACCGTGATGACCCTGGGCACTGCTGCATGGGCACAGACCTGTTACCAACCATAGAGCTAAAAGCTTTAACCGTTCAGAAGCAAACTGCATGCTTAACACTTGTAACAAGAAAAAAATCTAAAACTTCATCAGAAAAATGTATATTGATATTATTATAACTAAGCTATTAAATGTCTCTTAAACAAAAATGATAGTCTAGCTACAATCATCCAAAAATATAGCCATAGTTTAAACATTTCCAGAGCCCGGAAAAGTCAAATCAGTTTTAGTCTACAGAGCGGCCCCGTGAACTTTCTGCATCCCTTCATGGCCAACTCTTAACTTAATAACAAAATCAAATGGTTATAGAGTTCTCTAAGTTTTATTCCTTTAATAACTAGATGAGGACCTCTGAGCCTCTCAGTGTTGAAGATTGAGTTATTTTCCCTCTGCACAGGCTTCCAGCACTTGCTGTGCAACCTTCTCGTGTCTATTGCCCAGAATGCCAACTGTTTTAGCAGTGAGTGAAAATTAGAGGGAAATGCACCTGAGTCAATAACATACATCAGTGCTAAAATCACTTCTATTTACAGTGGTACCACTGTAAATAGTGCAATGAATCCAATTTATTTTATTATTTGGGGAAAATGGCTATGTGATTGTTTGGGGGGGGAAGATGCTATCTATGGTCATATTTGTAACCCGGGATTGAGTTTGTGAAGCAGAAGCCAAATTTTGCCAAAAGCTTTTGAGTATTGATAAAGCAAGGGATTACTGTATCTTGCTGTTGATTTTTCCAGAAGTTTTTCTATATAACAAATATAAACTTAGCACAAGACAAAATAGCCAAATCAAAGAGCTGCACTTGAAAAATTCCTCTGGACTGAAGATGCAATGCTAAAACACTTCCATAGCTGCTTAGATTCTTCACCAATAAAAGCTGTGAGCATGGCACAAAGCACAGAATATGCATTATGCATTTTACAGAAGTTTTTAAAACGTCTTCCATTGTTTCTTTGGTTTTCCATTCATTTAACAGCTTTAATTCAGGTGAAAATTCATGTTATCTAAAAAGATATAGGAGGTGTGATTAAAATAAACACAAAGAATATTTAAATTTTAAGTTATTACAGTAAAATACATACCACCATTAATCTTCCTCAAAATTATCCTCTTCACTTTCACTTATCCTATCATCCTTCCACTTTCTGGATCAGTTCTAGAAGGCTTCTTTCTTTAATGTTTTCAGTTGTGTAATCAGGGCTGCCTAAAACTCCTGAATTTATCTCTCATGGTCATTCTGACTTTGGGAAACACCAGAATTTCTATGGTGCCAGATCTGGCAAATACAACCAATGAGAACACACCAGAATACACCAGAATGTTCTGAGAAGCCGGTCTTTCCACTGAATGATATTCAGCCCGGCATTCACTGTATTTTCTAAAATCACAACTTCTAAGGACTTCTAGAACTGCTTCAGAACGTGTCAGAAAAGAGTGGATAAATGTTTTCAAAGTGTGGGGATATATTTTGGAAGAATGTGTCTTTTCTTGTAGTCAGTTTAAATTTCAACATTCATACTGTATTTTGATCAGCCCTTGTAGGTTGCATATTAAAAGAACGCAATAATGCTACCCATCTAGGAAGACAGAGGCAGAAAATTTATATTCTATACCAAAATCTTATTTTCCTTGTGACATTAGCAAAATTCAGAAATGTTTTAACCCCTCAAAAAGAAGTCAAGAGAGTTAATTTGAGCTTAGTGGGTCTTCCACAGGGTCCCCAGTGAAAAGTATAATGTGCAACCCCATGCAACATTTCAGCAGAACTTTTCAGAAGAGGGACAGGTTACGTATATGGCAGAGACACAAAATACATCAGCAAAAACAGATGGGTCCAAGGCATCAGAACTATCTGCGAGGTACTGAACAAGCAATGGAGAGTGAGTCAGACCTCCTTAATTCTCATGAGCTGAGCAACAGATGAGCAGTGGATGGTCCTTGCTACAGAGAACTCCGGGGCCAGACACAGCCATGGACTCAACCCTCTCTTTCTTTAGAAACCATCATAACTTTGCATGGACAGCAATGACAAGAAACTGATCAACTACAAGAGGCTAAACTTTAGTTGTTTTTCCTACTCACCAAAATGACAGTACGATGGCCAGATTAGATTTTTTTTTAGAGGGCAGCACTTATCCTCTAAATATTGGAGTAAACCATGAAGAAATATATGACTTCAGTGCATGTGTGTGTGTGTGTGTGTGTGTGTGTGTGTGTGTGTAAGACAAGAAGACTGCTCTCAACACATAACCATGCTTTTTCTGCATAGTGAGATTATGGGTGGCTGTATTTTTCACACTTTCAGTTTGTAATGAGCATGTATGAGATTTTAACATCAAATATGGATGAATTCTACGTTTAAATAAGTTGTTTATGTTTCCCAGTTGTTTTTCCTAGTTGTTCTATACACCAATTGCTTTACAGCATATTCAAATTACTTGATTATTCAATCCTTTTCAAACTCAACTATAAAATATACATGTGTTTTAAGTCAATGTATAGATCTCTTTATTTCAAAGATCATGTTTTATCTCCTGTGTTCTCTTAAAATTTCAAAATGACACTTAGCTAAATCTAATAAAGTTGTGCCTTACTTAATCTAAAGAATGAAGTACATATATAAAAGTACTCTGAAAAAGGACTTTAAAGATGCCTAGTGTTGGTGATGTCCGTGTCAGCGTGAGGAAAGGATGGAACGGGGACCTGATAGAGGAGAACCTATGTTATATCTCTTCATATCATTAATTTCAAAGATCCTTAAATAGATTCACAGGCAAACAAATACAATCATTATGGGTGATTCTGAATGCTCATAATTTTATAAATTCTGTAGGCAGAAATGGTATGTACCTTTAGGTTAACATTGCTCTGTGTCATTTATTGCTATTAAGATTAGTGAATCCCAGGGCCAGGAGATGGCTCAGTGGAATAAGCACTTCCCTGGCAAGCACAAGGGCCTGCATTCAATCTCTGGTTTGCAAAAAAAAAAGGAAAATCAATGAACCCCCTTCAGTAAAACCAATAGCACCTCAAAGCTTTTGGTTTTCTTGGTGCGAACCTAATAGCACTTCATGTACCTATTTTGTTGAGAGCTGTCCAAGAAAGTCTCTTGGTCCTATACAGGAAAATCCCTTTTAAACGTGTAATTTTTGTCATGTGTGCGTGTGTGTGTATGTGTGTGTGTGTGTGTGTGTGTATGTGTTTATTGATGGAGGAAAGATAATGGTCACAATAATGGGAGAAATACTAAGTCTTCTCACCAAATTCAAATTTCCGTATCAATCATTTTCTTTCCCCAGGCGAGAGATACAATATGTGGCAGAGACCCCACCTTTACTTTCCATTCTCCCCAGTATATGGCAAGGTCAGAATAAATACACTTTAATGATTAAAGTCATATGTGTAATCAGATAGCCCAATTCTAAATCTCTACAGTGCTTGCAATTTGTATGATCTTAGTTGTATAATCTTGCCTTAAGTTCCTCATGATAAAATTATAGTAGGATCTATATTCCAAAGTTGTTGAGAGACGAGTTAATTTACGTTTGATAGGTACAGCAGCATCTACTACTAAGGGTATCATAAATGACAATTATTATTATGAAGAAGGGAATCAGCTACATATCCAGACTACCACAAGTCGGTGGGGGTCACACCATTGCTCCCAAGGAAAATGACATTGAGAGGATCTGATTCTTTGAGAAAGAGATGTTTCTCGTGGCTCTTCCCAGCTCAAGGTTGTGGGCTGCTGACCTGTTTCTCCGTGGTCAGGTGTATACCAGGCCTTCCAGATTCACTTTGGTGGCAGCAGGCTCTGATCTGTCTTGTGTTAGCCACACTTTCTAGCCCAGCCAGCACTGGGATAACACCACAGCTACAGTTGTGGTTATGCAACAGAACTGTCTAGAGCAAGATTCAATGTACTCCTCTGATGCCTTAGAGAAAATAAGAGAGAAATATATTAACATAGGAAACAATATTATATTTATGTATTCA
Source organism: Ctenomys sociabilis (assembly GCA_004027165.1). Lineage (NCBI taxonomy): Eukaryota > Metazoa > Chordata > Mammalia > Rodentia > Ctenomyidae > Ctenomys > Ctenomys sociabilis. The sequence continues at coordinate 6,284 of PVKA01016419.1, forward strand.
TTATTTCATTTCCAGCTTTTCTGAGTATTGATGCTTCTCAGATGTTAAAATGATTGTAATTGGACCACAAAGGAGCTAGACGAATGAAGCAAGAAGCTCTACTTCTACCTGAAATTTTCTTATCTTTTGCTTCTTTTCTTGACTGAAGGAGAAATCCTCAAATGTAAGTTAACATGTCTTACATATGAAAAATTCCTTTAGCCTTATTCTTTTTTTAAAAAAAATTTAGTAAGGATCTACAAGGTCTCACTGCATAGCTTGGATTCGTAGTGGTCTTCCTGTGTTCAACACTCCAAGAGCTGGTAATACGGGCACGCACCACCTCAGTCTCAGTCGCCAACTCAGCACTGCCCAGGGGCTAGGCTGGCACAACATGCTGGGGATAGATCCCCTGCCCCTGCATGTGCCTAAGAAGGCACTTTAATCCACTGAGCTATTTGGCTGGCCCTAACCCTCTTCTTCAAGAACATCATTTTTATGATTCTTGACTTCTATGAAGTTTAGCCAGATCTTTTGCATTCTTAGGTAAATTAACATTCAGTAAAATTTAATAAATATAGAATTTTTCTGCAGGATATTTAAAATTAATTAGCTGTGCAACATCATGCCTCACACCTCAGAGCATGCATCTATTTCAACACATATTGGAAAATGCTGGAAAGAGTCCTGAGCCACCCCTACTCTATTTTAATTCACTCATCAAATAAGTAGCAGCACATTTTATTTTTCTCTATCTGTTCTCCTCTCCTCATTTCTTTCATTCCCTTTCTCACTTCCTACAAGTCAGCTTAACACATGTATACAATATACAAAATACATTATATATATATATATATATATATATATATATATATATATATCCTTTAATAAACCCTGAAAAATTGAAGACTCCTAGGATTTCTTTTGAGCACAAGGGGTTGGCTTAGATTTTCAGAGTATAGCTCAGTCTTCTGTTGAACATTTTCCCTCCTGCTCCACATACTGCTTTTTATCCTCCATCCGTCCTGTTAAGGGGAACAGAGGCTAATTTAGGAGCCCCTTTATGCCTGCACATATTCAGCCAGAGGGGTCACTGCTGATTGATGCAAGCCTCTCTGTCCTCCAAGAGCTTGCCAAGTCCCTGCTGGTCCGCAGAGCAGCAACCAACAGTAACTCACCCTTTAGTGCCTGTGTATTTCTGTGCCTCCAGCTAGACGCAGTCAATAAACACTAGAGGCAACTTACGTTGCCTTAGATCACTAATAGATGCCTCACACTGCCACCCTGGAGCCTTTTGACAAAAACTATTTCTCTACAGAGAGATGCCAACCCTAGCAGCCAATTACTACAGGGCTTCCTCAGAGGCTTGAAGGAAGAGGCGTGGAGAGAAAAGGGGTACCTCCAAAAACCAAAGTCTGTGCTTTCTTCAAATAAAAACAGTTGCATTTTGTTGCCCTCTTCCTCTGAGCCAGACTATTGGCTGAAACTTTGGCTCCTTTATCTCATTTATGTCCCACAACTCTGAGATTTAGGAGGCTCTGGCCCGTTTCACAGATAAAATGCAGGGGCTCATGGAGCCTACAGAACTCCTACTTCCTGATTCTCTGTTGTCCACCTGCTGTTCCTTACAAATACATAAGTTTGTTGGATAGGTGTTGCCAACGCATCTGGAAGGTGTCCCCAAATTTCCTCCACATAATTCAGTTAGTTTCTGAAGCTCCTAATACTCTTAGTTGGATAAACAATGTACCTGTTACTCCATGGGTTGCTATTATTATTGTTATTATTATTATTATCATTATTATTTGGAAAGCAAGAACTTGAGGATTGGACAATGAGAGGGTAAGGAGAAAAGCTGAGAAACAGGACAGAGACAAAGCCATGCATTTGTACGCACAAGATGGGCAAGGCAATGATTCCAAGAAACATTAGCAGGTTTTTGAAAGTAGCAGTTAATTGGTAGGATTCTCAACCTGACCATCTATATATGCTGATACCTGTGAACCAAGTAACTGCCCTGAAGATAACAATGTGTAATAGAAGGGTCACGCTTGGAATGTCTGCCATTCTGGTCTGCTAAATACATACTTGTCATGACATACCAATTATTACCATACTGTCTCACAAGTAAAAGTATTTTTTTAAATGGGTAATAAATGAAAAAAAAAGAAACAAGAAAAAAATGTTACAGGACTGTCCTGCTACAATGTTGTATATGGTTAGATTTCTAAATTTCCGTGTAAAAATATGTGTTTATTCTTATTTTTAAAAATTTTTTCCTCATATTCTGTAAGGACTTAAAGTTCAATATATCAATACTGGATGGAAAATGCCTGTTCCACATAATGCCTCAGATGTTTGATATTTAGACAGATAGGGTAAACCGAACTGCATATGTTGCAGGGTAATAATCAGCTTCTCTTCTGGATGGTGACCAACCTAAGTTTACAGATCAAAAATTGGAGAAAGGAAAGGGCTGCAAGGTCAGCCAACATTTTGGCCCTAGCCTTTCAAGGTCAGTGAAGACTCAGGACATAGGAGAACCTGTACTGTAACATCATGGAACTCAGTTGTGCCCCAGATTTTCTGATCAAGGAGATTATTATTTGACTGGGTATCAAACTCAGGACTGGCAGGTGCTTCTGGCACTGAGCTATCTCCTTGGCTCAGAGATTGCTAACACTGTCTTCCCTGGTATTTTGCCTATCACTAAGGTGCACTCAGCACTTCTAGGGCCTTCTGTTTTGGATAAGTGGCTGTTACCCTGGAAAGTTCTCGCCAATCCCACAAAGGGTTGGGTGTTCGCTGTGCATGTCCCACTTTGATAGGGTCTGTAGAGGTTTAAGGACATCAGGATTACTTTTTTAAAAAGATGGCATAGTCTTCAACAATCATTTTCAAATATACAACATTCCACAGAATTAGCCAGCTTCTTTAAACAGTAGGGTCAGACACATGCTTGGGCCACTAGTCTCTCTCTGTCTCTCTCTGTCTCTCTCTCTGTCTCTCTCTCTCTCTCTCTCTCTCTGTCTGTCTTTCTCTGTCTCTCTGTCTCTGTCTCTGTCCATTTTTTTTCTACTCTATCTCAATTTCTAAAGAGTCTCTTTACATACATACTTCTTAAACAGCTATATTTGGCAGAATGAAGTACTCAATTGGCCAAAAAAAATTCCTCTGGCTATTAACTATAGAAAAGCTAACATCTCCAGATATTGAAAGAAGCCACACTGCAGGACATATAGTCTGACGGACAGGAGCACTTCACTGCTCCCTTCAGCCCACTTCTGGTGTGCAGGAACTGAGCCAAGCTAGCATGATTTTGTTGCTTTTGCTCACCCCTCTTGGAATCTCTCATGTGCGAACACCAGATCGCCAAGGTACTCACTTCTCTCTAGCGTCCGCAGCCAGAGGACCCTGTGCTTGCTATCTTACATTGCCTCTAACTTGGTTGTTCTCCACCCTGCCTGTGAAGTGTGGGGCAGGCATGCACTTTCACCACGCCAGAGGCAGGGAGAGAACGTCTGCATATGCTGCATCCAGGTTTGAATTTTGAGAAAAGTCAGCCACTTTTCCTGCCATAGATAAAAATGTCTTAATGCCTTTAAGATAATAATAATAATAATGATAATAACACCTTCCATTTAGTGCTTCTGTCTTCCACTATAGTGCTTCCCTCTTTTGTAAGAATTCTCAGGTAGGGGTTTGACTGGCTCTGCACACCGAGCTTCACATCAGTCTAAACATTTTGAAATGTTTCTCAATGATAACACATTTCTATATCTCATTCAATTACCACGATCAGAAGACAAAATGTTATGACCCCTGCTGATCCATGAGGAGACTGAGGGCTTGAGGGTGATTTTCTCAGGATTTAGGGCAAGAATGCCAAGCAAGGTGCTTCTTTGCAAGTCCAGCGCCTCTGACTGCCTGGTAACCTCTACTTGGCCTGGGAGAAGTGAAGCATTCCACTGAGGAGTCACAGAAAAACAGGTCATAGCTGCCTTATAAGTTCCCTGCCCCATCTAACGAGCAGAAGTCACCATATCAGTATGTGATTGGACTTCACAAACTTTGCCCAAGCTTTTATATGGACAGAAAATCCAATCCACTTCCAAAATCCAATCCACTTCTACAGAAGAGTGTTATGTTGACACTCTGGCTGTTTTGTTCTGCCTGCTTTTGTTGGCCTGGAGCAACAGCAGCAGGGACAGCAGGACGACTCTGAGCCAAGGGGCGGTCTGTTCACACCCCCGGGAAAGGGTGTTTCACCAAGTTAGCTGCTGCTTGAAAAGCCCAATGCTGCAGTCTTGCCCACTCCTCAGTTTGTTATTCCTGAGATAATAAAGGAAGGCTTATTCTGCTGTGTCCAAAAGACCCTTTTCAAGAGACCTGCTCTTGCTGGAAGTCTCCTGAGTATCCAGACCTGATTCCAGTCAGATGCTGGGCATTTCAAATTAAATTAGAACAAATGACACAAATGAAAAGAAGACTGGGAATGAGGAAAAGCAAACCAGCAAAAATGTTATTTAATGAAAGTAGCCAACGAGGAAAATGGAGCCAGAAAACTCAACGGATTATGAAAACAGTTTGCAGTGTATTAATTTATCGAATCTGTCTTGTTAAGGTGTCTTGAAACTGTCTGATTGATATTTGTACTTCAATAAAATAAAAATAAATTTTAAAAAAGTAAAACAAAAAAAGAAAAAGGAAAACTCAATGGATCCTGGCAGAGCTGGATATTTTCCCATCTGATTGAGTGATAAAAAAGGAATAAGTAAGCATTTGTGGGTATGACAGCTCTGGGTCAGTTCTATTTAAAATAATCTTCAACAGATTATTTTACCATCAGATTAAGAAAGAGAATGTTCTAGATGTAAGCATCAGTTTCATTAGCTCTTGGACTATTATCTCCATTTGGTTAAGGGAAGGCATAGGCAACACTCAGGTATTGACCTTAGAGGGGGCTGAGAATCTTTATCTTATTTCACCTTTTGGGGGCTGGGGAGATAACTCAATAGGATAAATGCTTGATCAGCAAGCACAAGGTCCTGAGTTCAATGCCTGGTACCACCAAAAGAAAATTTGTATTTCACCTTTTTTTACTAGTGAGGTCAGTCAGAGATGAAGGATCACTTGTGTTCAAAATTCTTCCAGAAATGTGCTTTTAGTCAACCTAGAAAGTGCATGGATAGGATGGACAAATTCTGATCATATTTGGTCTCAATGCCTGCTAGATTATTTAAAATTAAATGGTGGGGTTGCAGACCAAGGTCACAGTAGGCCCACCAAGAACAATGCCAAATATAACTCTATGCTGCTCCATAACTGGCTAGCTAAGCAATAGCTCCAAGTCGTGTCAGCTCCTTTGTCCTCCTTGGTCCACCTCCTGCCCAATACTACAATGTCAGTTCTTTTAGTTGTGCCATATATTGTTGGATTCAAGACTAGCACTGAGGTATTTGATAAGACAACTAAGTTCGCCAGCCAGAAGCTGAGAGGACATCTATATTTGATGTGTTTCTTCAATCCTATTAACAAAAGTAAAATACACAGCCTCGTTTTTATTTCTTTCATTGCAAAGAAACAAGAGCACATGGAAATATAATTCACATTATATTACCTTCCACTGAAAGTGGGCTCTTCAACAAACTGAAACACAATTTGAATAAAAACAGCTAATAATGCTAGTATCTCCAGTGCCCAAACTAGTGAGTGGTATGATACATTAAAGGTGGCTATTACGTAGGCAAAGTGAATCAAGAGAGGATAAGAGATGATTTTGAGAGACATATTATGCTGAAAATATAATCCAGTTATACAGCTGTCCCTTAACATCAATCTACATTTCAGTATCTACTGCTCAGGTATAAGTAAAACTTTTAAGTCTCAAAAGAAGTTGGTACTAGTAGTATTTCCTCAAAAATATGGCAGTCCCCTTATTCAAGAAAAAACAATAAGCATTCAGGAATGATCAGTAAAACTGACTCTTAAAGCCATTATTTTTAGCAGAGCATTGTTGTGACTGTTTCCATGGCTAACCCATGAACATGTTTTCTGCATGAGCCCAGTAAGCTAGTGGCCTTAATTAACTTTCAAATGGAGAATGCTGCGGTTTACCACTTATTAAATATCCACTATACCAAGTTACAGTTTTACCCTTCCACACCTCACTAAGTTAAGACACCTCAAGGAACCCATGATGCTGAATAACTGGAGATTTTAAAATATGCATCATGTGCAATTATGAGACTGAGCACACAGGCTGTGCAGGAAACTTACTAAATCCAGGGCTGCTTTCAATTCCAGATGAAATAATATAACATATAAATTGAGACAACAGAATGCATCATTCAGAAACAGGAGAATAAGCTGTCCTAATTCATCCACATGGATTCAGCAAATACTTATGAAGTGCTTACTTTGCCTTTTGGATACTGAGTTTTCTTCCCAATTACTCGTGTTTTGTAGATGATTAATTGCAATGCAAGATTTGAGGTAGAAAGAAGACCAAACAATATTTGTGATTCTTAAGTGATGCAATCACTAGAAAAGGAAGAAAGTGCAAAATGACTCAGCAAGGTGATCTACTCTTAATGTACAAGTAGACTAACCAAGCTCATTTTTCCGAGCATTTTATTCATGAGGGAGATGAGACAGTTTGAGATTCAATTGAGAGAGAATTAGTTTTTGTGATTAGCTAGGTGGAGTGGTTAAGGAATAGTAATAATGATATCCTTATTTCTTTTCTCATACAATATTCAGACTCACTCAGAGCTACACACACATTCATACATCTATTTGGTTTTGGCTTTAACTAATGTGTGTATATCACCTTGTATACTGGGGGACACAGTAAAAGCAAATTAACCTCTTGCTGAAATTTAACTGTGCATAAGACAGTCATGGAATTTGAAGGAAGAAAAAAAAATTCTTCCATGAAGAGAACATGTGGAAAGGCCAAGGGAGAGCATAACTAAAAATACATATAAAAATGCAAATTTTCCTAAACTTCAGCTTTGGATGGACTGAAGTATAAGTGAGAACTTCAACAAAGCAATAGAAAAAGATGACAGCTCAGAGTTTCAAAAATTTAAGACAGCAGCAGGATTAGACACTTTGGGTTGTCTTCACACACATTTCTTATGGGAGTTAATTCCATTTGACATGCAAGACCAAAGCAAGATTACAGAGGCATAGCCCCATGGCGAGGTGTACGCTGTAGCTAAAAGCTAGGATTTGAATAATTGTGCAGGCTTACTCCAAGAATCAGGCAAGAACAGAATGAATGGATTATTACAAGGAACTTTATACATTTTTAACTGCTGGACTTAATAAAATACCCTCCATGTAAGAATAGTGTTACGCTCGCCTGCACTTACTCCAGCTGAAGTTTGTGGTAGGATCTATCAAAAATGAGGAAAAACAGAAGCTAGTTTCATAAAAAAAAAGTAAAAGAAAAGAATTGGTAATGAATAACTAGGCTGATTTGAGCCCACATGATTTATAGGGAATCAAATAATTTGGAGAACTTGAAATTGAGGTATTCAAACCCTGCTCCATGTTATAGGAAATTCATTTCCTGTGTACATGTGCAGGAAATGGACAGTAGGGATCAGGAAGAGCGGGCCATAAAAGTACAGATTTTTATTTCACAATTTTGGCTTGTTAGGAAGGTCATTTATTACAAAAAAAAATTACCCACACATCATTATATCTACATTTCTTCTTTTTCCCTTTGATTATATGGAAGTTCTTGTCTGTAAAAGGCAGAAAATAACAGTTCTGAAGACTTCTCACTGCTTAATTAACTGTCCAGTGAGAATTATTAAAATTCCTTGTACAATTCTTATTTCATGCTCATTAAAGTGAAGGATACAAATGTTGGACAATGCAAGGTTCAGAGCAGTTTTAAGAAAGAACAGGTAGAGTCTTAGCTGAACATCAGGAAGCGATGGCCATTAACAGTAGCCACACAGATTTCCCATTTTAAAAGTCACTGACTCTGATCTGAAATGATTTGGTTTGATTTGATTTGATTTTCTCCCTTAAAACTGCTTTCCTCTCCTCGCTTCTGGAGAGCACATTTCCAGTCCCTCCCAGCCTCCTAGGCAGCTTCTACCCATGAGGATCAGTAGCTCTGGGGCCATGCTCTGAGCACTGCGCCCTCTGCTGGAAGCCAGCCGGAGTCCAGTTGGGGAAAATCCCCCAGGAGACCAAAAGAAAGTGCAGAATTTCAGCAGTGAAAGATCTTTCTCTTCTAACCTGTGAGTAAAGATTAGAGAAAGGACATGAGAGGATAAAAGTGCTTCATTAAGCTAGAACTCAGCTGAGGCTTTCCTTCCCATACATGACTGACAACTTCAGCCTGACATGTAAAATGGCAACAGGAATGATGAACACATTACAAATTTGTAGACCCTAAAATTAAACTCCACCTCATTTATTTCGTATTTCAGTAGGGCTGTGCATGTATGACACAGAGGCACAGATCTTTCCTGATAAGCTCTGTGGTTTCCTTCTTAGAAAGGGAATCTGTGCTCTGTGTAGATGCACACTGACTTCTGGAAGCCCAAAGCTGGCTTACTGAGTCAGGAAATAGGAAACACATTACAGTCTTCCATAGAAGAAACCGAGGAACCAGAGCCAGGGGATGGAAGGAAGCACGGGACGTTGAAGAGATAGTGTCTTCCCCCTACTCTCTGTTTCATTCAGATCTTTGCTATGAAAAATGGCTTCACAGGCCAGCCATTTCACTGTCACCTAAGAGGCTGTTAGAAAACCAGATCCCACCTGGATCTCCTGAATCCTAATCTGCATTTTAACAAAATTCCCAGTGAATCATGAGAATGGCCGCTGTGGACATTTGAAAAGCTCAGTTGTGAGCAAAACTAAGGTAGTGACCTTTACAAGCAGAAGGAAAACCAGTCACTACTCGCATCCCTGAATAAGGATACCAAGCCCAGGAAAGACCATCGCTGATCGCAAACTTACGAAGGAAATTTTACATAGACCTCTATTTTGTGATTAAAACCAACAGGGCTGCTAAGGATTGCTGCAGTTAGCCTTCTGACACATTACGAATCTGGTAGAATGGGGCTCCAGCATTACAAGTGTGATAGGACCTGACTTACAGCATAGGGAGGGGCTGTCTTCCTAGAGTCCATTCTGTATTACTGAAATGCCTTACCGAAATTCTACAGAAATTGACATAGAAATGGGATTCTGGTATTCCTTCTATCCACATAATGATTGATGAAACACATGGGAAAAATAAATTGAATTGTCTTATAATCTCCCTGGGAAATATAATTAAGTTGTGAAACATTTCCACGAAATCCTAAAAGCCTTATATCATCTAGACATGACTTCTACTACTTGATCAATAATTATATTAATTATAGATAATTATTTTGATAGGATGGTATGACTTTGGAGTGGCACTTACACTTGATTTGATGTATTGATCCAGGAGTCAGGACTTAGTTGGAAGCAGAGCTAGGTATAGAGAATGAGGGGAAAGGGCAAAAATTCCTATAATGTTTATGCATGTCGCTTTTAAAAAACAAAAGGAAGGAATTCATGGGAACTTGAAAACAAACTTGCTCACGTTCTTTGACTCATATTTGTTTGGCAACACGGACACACATAGACACACATACACACATATGGGGACATACACACAGAGGTACAGAACAGTAACACCTCACAACCCAGTGTCAAAATTTCCCTCACGGGGAATTTACCATAAAAGAAGCTAAACATGACCCAGTACTCTACTAAAGATTTTACCATTCAGAGCAGAATAACCTGAGAACAAAATGATGCAGAAAGCAGCCTGAGGTTCCTTTGTCTTTCTCACGGTAAAATCAATTCAGTTATTATCCACAGTTGGGCACAGAATGGCATGTGAACAGCATGGCCTCTGCCAGCAAGCCCTCCAAGAGAGTGGGCTGCATGGGTAATATTCCACACCCCGATTTACTCAGCATTGTCAAGAGAGAAAGAGAAGCAGCGATCTCTGGTAGGGAAATTTATTCTAAGGAATAATTAAGGTACTAGAAAAGACCTAGTACCTTAGGTCTTTTAAAAAATCAAGTAATCTAGACTACATCATCAAGCATAGAGACCTAAGCAATGGATAATATTTCGAGGCCTAATATCTTCCTCTGTGTTCTTTTCTAGGGGCATTGTTCAGCCATTTTTCCTGTGTGTGAGAAGAAAATGAACCAGATACAATGCTTCACATTGGAGTGAAATAGAAAAGCCTTCCCCCCAAAATAAGCAGATTTGTGAATGTAGCATTGTGGAGCCCATAAAATACACCCACAATGAATGAAAGAAAGGAAATGACTCCTTTCTTGAAACTGTAACAATTAGGCAATTGCGCTAACTAATAGGAACTGAGAAGATGTAAATAAGTGTTCAGTTTAGGGGGTTTTCTTTGTATTAACAAAGGGACTAAGGACACAAATTTCAGCTGGAATAAAAGAAGGTAAATGATTCTCCCCAAAGGCAGAGCCAAGATTTCTCAAATGAGCTTTTTCCTAAAAGAGATAGAAGTAAAATATATGAAGCAAGATGACATAATGTGCTGTTGCCTAATGCTAGCAGTGAAGGCATCCTATTCTGTAGACCAAGCTGTGAATAATTGACTACAAGACAAAGCAAAAATATAGAAAAGGCCACTCAGAAACTGAAGCATAAAAATCCAGTGTGTATAAGTACTGAGAAGGGTACAGCTCAGTAGGACTGATTAATAAGGAGAGCAATGAACAGAACAGAGTGGATTTGCAGAGATTAGGTGTAGCAAGCTTTGTCCAGAAGATTGTATAAAGTTTTCATTGGCCTTGAATCTGAAATAAATAAAAAAAAAAAAGAAGAAGGAAAAAATAACCTCCCATCATGAAAGAACCCTTGGGATCTGTTTTGGTATATCTTAATCAAGCAACTCTTCTTTTCCCATGTGTCATTTAAAAAATAAAAATTGCAGTAATAATCCTTATGGCATCTCCCCTGGATGGTGCTGGGAGGTGGGGTGGAGCAGTGCTTTGTATTCGATGATACAACATAACAAAAAAAAAAAAACCTTTTACAAAAACTTTATTTTAAATCAGTAACACATGAGTTTTGAGCATGCTAAAGCATAAAGGTCAATTCTGAGGTAAACAATAACAAGATCATGAGAAATATATATTACAACATACCCAAGTGAGTGTGAAGCATTTGGGAATTTGTGTTTCCAAACTCTTAGAATTCGACACTTTTTCCATTATGAACAACAATGTCACTTCCTCCGGGTTCTAGGCAATATAATATCATTTTTAGAAGACGTACAAGAGAAAAATTGACAAATGAAAGAATTTAAAGGACCAAACCTTGAAGTGTGTTGGAGACTCACACCCAGGATTATGCTCAGGAACTTCGGGAGTATAGGCTGTCACTCAGAAGCCTGTAGCTTGGTCCTATACAAGGTGCCTTGCTGGCCGGATGCATGGGCTTCTCTGGGGTGACCACACGCTTTGGAGACAGCCTTGTGGTGGCATTTTGGTCTGGAGTGCTCCTAGGCTGTCACAGCTACTCTGCCAAAGCCAGTGACTCCTTCTTTATTTTTATCAGAGAGTTTGGAAGTGACTTCTGTTACCAACGCTCTGGTTTTTTCTGTGTGGAGCTCAGAGACCTTGAATGTCAGAGGAGCTGTTTGTTTTCCTAGGCATGAACAGAGATGGAGTGGTTGCTTAAGAAGGGAAGGACAGTTGACTGTGTGCCCTGTATCTGGAAGCAGAAATTGTAATAACAGAAAGAAGCAAAAAGACCTCTTTCCTTATGATCATAGGCCCTTGCTACTCCTGGGAGGCAGTGGGGACTGAAACAGGAAAACACAAAGAGAAAGTGAGACACTTAGTTTTAGGAATGTAAATGTAACCCTGAAACATGAAGCCTCGGCCAACAGTATTTCTCAAACCTTTAATTGTTGCAAAAGGAGAGGACCTAAGATTTCCAAGCATTAGGCAATGTGGGACTAGCCTAAAGGAGGAACATACTACACACCACGGGGAGCCTGGGGCCCAGGCTGCTTCTTTTGTTCATCGTGACCTTCTTGGTGAACAGTTTCCCTATAGTTTGTGTGTGTGGGGGGGGGGGTAGAATAAGGAAGAAGAGCACCTCTACCCACATGCACACGTGTGCGTGCGTATTTGCCATGTTCTGTCCCACAAAGAGAAAGACAAAAGCCAATGTCTCATGTGTGGCTCAGCTCTCCAGCCTTACTTCGGGCACGCCAGTGAATCTTCTTATATACAAAGCTGACTGGAGGGAGGGGTGAGATTGAATAACAAATTTATGTGATACAATCACATCATTTACAATCACATAATGGACCATATCCCAATTTTCAAAAGGCATAAAGTATCCTCATTAATACGGTAAGTGCAGCAGTCAAATCAGCACTGTGATTTTATCAGGGTTTTTGACTGTACATGAATTAGAATGTAAAATGCATACAGAATTTTTAATGGGAAGGTTTTAACATTCACTGAATATATTTCTTACTGTCATTTGCATCACATTAAAGTGAAATTCTACATAAAAGGATAAAGAGAATATGTCCTAAATTACAGTTTTTCCATAGTTGTCATGTCCACACACAGAAAAATCTGATTCATAAGCTTGAACATGATCCTAAATCTGAAAAGACTGTATCAGCTCCCTATTTGTTTGTTGGTTTTATGTGGCTGTCAAGGCTGGGTAGAGCTCTGTAAGGTCAGATTGCCAGGACAAAGCAAATAAAAACTATAGTGGTGCCAGGGGGTATGTAGGGGGGAGGACAGCTATGTTCATTGTTTCTATTTTAGCACATTATTAAATCCTGTCCCAGCATTTTTTCAGTGCATATCAGACTACTAAAAAGTAGCTCATGTTCCTGAGAAGTAGTCTGTTGCTTTTTAAGAGAGCCCCAATGATCAGCTTAGCTCAGTTCAATACACTTTATGGATATAGACTTAATGTTTTATAATCCCAATACTGTATGTACGTCTCCAATGTATGAGCGAGTGTGCTTGCTATTTTCACAGGACACTGTGTGAACACTCACTTCATATCGAACATGCACATATCTACTTGTTCTGTAGGCTGAAATATGATCGTGTACTGGAAGTTAGTCTCTAGGGAATGGCACCTGGGAAAAGTATGCTTGGTAGCTTCTTGACACCAAGACAAAGAAAGGAACTGCTAGCCTCATATAACAGAGACAGAAGCCAACGATCGGTGCATGGCATCGAATGGCTGAGGTAGAATCCTGGGCATCTGAGAAAGAACGTTTTGCCTCCTAGAAGAGGCCAAGATGTCACATGCTAAGGCAGCAGCATAGACCAGGTATGGAGTAAAACTGCTACATACTAGTTTGTTCGTTGCCTAGCGCACGTGGTCCTGGTATGGGAACCTCTACTCTGAATGATAGACCATTGTTTTAGACTTAGGATAAACAGCATGTGAGCAGGCAATCAATAAAAAGATAATTGTGGAAGCTGACATGGAAAGATTCAAACTCACAGTGAGGTCGACCGCAATATTTTAGACTTAGAGAAAACATTTAATATAGGCGCACGGAACAGGCGCACGTGAAATGGATGAGTCTCATAATAGCCAGCCTACCTATTTTAATCTTATTGTGTTGAGTAATTTGATTAATCTATCAATCTGGTGGGTCTCTTTTGAATATATGTAGATGATATTTATCTTATACCTTTATTAGGAAAATGTACCAGTTTTTTCCATATCTAGATACAGTTTTTTAAATGTCTATAATAACTCTCTCTCTCCCTCCCTCCTCTTCCCCACACCCTCCCTGTCTCCCCCCCTCCTCAAACTCCACATTTGTTTCATAATACAAGGTATGTCTGAAGCAAAAGCTTCCACCTGCAGATGAAACCAGTAATCTATTTCAGTTGAGTCAGATTTATGCCACAGTCTTGCTTTTCCTCTTAAGTGCATACTGTTTGCCTCATGGGGCCATGCTACTTGTGTCTCACTGTTTGCACGTTTTCTTCTCAAAGTAATAGTTCTGATATTTTTCTGTACAAGAATGTGTTGAAAGTCCTTTTTAAGATTGCCAGAACTTTTTACTTTGCATCCACTTTTCTTCCGTTCTGCTAGCCCACTTTCAACTGATAAATCTTCAAATAAACATTCCATCTGATAGGTTAGCAAGTTGTTACACTGTGGACTGACTGCCTCTGTGCCTAAGAAATTTTCCAGCTCCATTTACATCACTAAATTGTCAGCACAATTTCTACTTCTCATCATTTCAGTGCTTGCTTCATTACAATTGGTTTGCTAATTTGTAATTGTGTAATGTCTATCAAAATATGCCAAAAAAAGATGTCATCAATGTTGTTTTCACCTGTCTCCAAGATTTGATCTGCAAAAAGTCAGAGCAGTGAGACAGAGCTGGGTCAGCTCTGTACCTAACTGAACTAAGATTTGCATTTCTGCTTTACAACTTAATTATTGAAGCTTATTCTTTTTCTAATAAAATTTATTCTATGTATGTTCTAAGTCTTAGATCTAATACTGGAAGAAATGCAAGCTTATACATTTCTGTTAAACAATTCAAACAACTAGTAGAAATGTTAAAAATCAAACTATGCAGCATGATCAAAATATATGTTGAATACTAATTTTTAAAAAATATATTACTGTAAAAGGCAAATTGTCACTAATTCTTCTCAAAATGATTCTCCTTACTTCAAAACCATTTATCCCAAAATTCTTGCCACTTTCTGAAGCAGTTCTGGAAGCTGCCTTTCATGAGCATCTTTACAAAATATTTACAAAAATACGGCAAATGCTGCTACTAAATGCCACTCAAGAGAAAGGCAGGCTGACAAAAACATTGTGGTTTTTAATTATCCTCATCGCTATATCCACTGGATCTGGCATTGGGCAAGAAGGGATTCTGTCTCAAAGTCAAAATGATCATGGAAGGTAAATATTTTGAATTCAACTAAGACACCAAGCACAGCTAAAGACACTGACAAAATTTAGAACATCTGGAGCTGATTTTTAAAAAGGGTAGGGCAAACAGGTGAGTAGATATAAAGGGAGAAATATTTGGAAGATAATTCATGGCAATGTGAACTTGGATCTAATAGGTTTGTGTGTATATATATATATATATATATATATATATATATATATATATATGCACTTAGTACAGGATCTATAGGGTCTCGCTGTGTAGATTGGACTCAGAGTTATGCTTCTATTTTCAGCCTCCTAAGTCCTGGCCTTGTAGGCGTGCGCCACCATACCCGGTCTCAGTCTGCAACTCAGTGCACCCTGAGGGCAGGGCCACATAGCGTGTGGTTCCCTGGATTAAACCCTGGTCCCTGTGATCTGCCTAAGCAGGATTTTTAGTCCACTGAGTTATTACTTTCATATTTTAAATAGAATAAAATTACTTAAAACAAAGGGCAATCCAGACAGCTTAGTGAACTAAACTGCCTGCTTAGGTAGAGTCAGTGGATGGGGTTTGATCCCCGGTGTGCCCCCGCCCCCCTGGGCACACTGAGAAGGTGACTGAGGCTGAGCACCTGTAATCACAGATTTTGTGAGGCTGAAACAGAAGGATGGCCACGAGTCCAATCTACATAGTGAGACCCTGTACTAAGCACATTAAAAAGTACTTAAAAGAACATTATAATTGGTACAGAATCTCATTAAACAAGATGGCAGGGATTTCACAATAGTTGTATTGCACATTGTTGACTTCAAATTAGTAGTATAGACTACCAGACATAAGCATGCAAAATTGGTCAAAAAATTAATAAGAAGAAAAAAATTTAAGCACTAGATGTTCATTTTAGTGGACCAGTAGAAATCAGCAGTACAACTGTTCCAGTTGTCTCCCAGTGAAAGAACCTGAAAGAGTAAATAAAATCTACAAGGTACGGTAGATACTGTATGGCTCAAAGAGAGGGAAGAACTGGGACAAGGGAAAAGAGAAGAGAAAGAAACAAGGAAGGGAAAATATGTATGTATGTACACCTAATAAATTTTTAAAGATTTAAGGGCATAGTTTCATCATACCTTGTATGCCACTTCATTCATATGCAGCTTTATTTAGACAACTTTGGATAGCATAGTTGTATAATGATAAGTAAACTGAGCTTCAATCTTTTTCAAACTTGTGACTTCTCTGACTATGCTTTTGTTGTTATCTTAATATACTCTAAAGAAGACTCAGTATATATGCATCTTCCTTTCTTTTCCAGGCATTGGATTCCTTTGTGTTCCCTTAGTCTACCAACCTATAAAGCTTAGTCACCCATTGGAAAATTATTATGCAGTGAAAGCCTTCCTATGTCATATATCATAGTATGCTTGTCTTTCTTTTTTGCCACTGGTTTATTTTCCTCCCAAATTCTTTGATTTTTTGGAGTCTATATTAAGAGAGGAATTGGTGGCAATGTTTCCACTGGGCCACTGATGCCTTCTTCAGGCTTACTGTAAAGCAAGTCAGCTTTTGGCTCATCTTTTGCCTGGAGACAACACACAGCATTTCCCTTTGCCCAGAGCAAGTTTGAGACAGTGAATCTCACAGAGAAAGAAAAGAGGATATGGGCTGAAGCCACTGCCTTCATGAAGGTTTTTTTCCTTTACACAATTTTTAAACACCTTCATATAATATCCTCAGATGCCAGAAAGTAGTTTCTAGGACCACAAGTAAAGCAATCTCCACCCATTTTGCAATGCCTCCAAGCCCTGCTGTATTCCACAGGTGTTTAAGATTTCCCCAAAGTGCTAGAGAACAAAGCCTCACCAAAATCTCAAGTCTTCCTGTTCTCTACATAGTTTCCATTTTTTTAAAAGCTGCTGAAATGTACCAGCAATATGCTCCTGCAGCCTCCTTCTCCCATCCAACAGCCCCTACTTACAAAGGCCGGGACAGTTTGTCCTCTTCTGAAGCCTTTGCTTCTCGTGTTATGAAAATGCCAGCTTTCCTTACTACAAGTGAGTAGATTTGTGTGCGCTCTGTTCCACATCTGACAATCCATTTCACAGTCAAGGTACACCAGGAGGTATAATACCGTGAATGCGTTTATGGAGAAGTGTTGTTTTTTCTTTCTTTTCCTCTCACAAGAGGCTATGTAGAAAAGAACTGCTGTCATTACTTATTTTTATTCTTCCTACTTACATCTGTAGAATTTCCAGACTGGTCTAGTTGAATCATACATGTCCTCACATATTACCTTCTTTACTACAGCCAATTCCTCCTTGATTCCAGGCACCAGCACCTTGCCACTAACACATTGATGTTCTCCTTGTGAGAATTAGCCTATCACATACATTTACATCCACTTAATTGCTGCTGCTATTGTGTAGTCCGTTAACCTCCAGCTTGGGTGCAATTCACGTGAACACTGGGGAAGCACAGCTATTCGATTAGTTCTGCAAACTAGATTAAAAGCTTCTGCCTAATTGGAGACTGCCCATATTGCCACCTTCCTTCCAGCTCCACATTTAAACATTCAGGTTTAACAAATGTTTCGGTTGGGCACATGGACCCCTTAACACAGTCTGGCTATAACTATGTATAGGACACTGTGTTGGCCCCTATTCTACTAGTTATTACCAGTCTTGTCTCTGCTTGTAACTTGCAACTAGCCCTCTGCTTAGCAGCTTGCTTAGTCTATTTTTGTAAGTAGTGCATGTACATTAAGAAGTTCCAACTTAGTGTATTCATGAAATCACAAATAGGTAGACATTTTTTTTTGAAACAGCACTAAAAGAACCTTTATGAAGCAGACTACTTTTGGGGAAAACAAGAATTAAGAATATTTATCAGTAACTTCATCAAAAAACATGAAGCCTTGTTGGACATAACTAATTTCCTCAAAACCTATCTCTGAAGCAATAGCAAGCCCATTATGACAACTAAGAAGTAAATTTTTGTAAGTAGCAAAACCCAACGCTTTTTGGGCAACATATTAGCACTATGTATGTGTTAATCTAAGGTGATTCCAGATGTTTAGTTATGTTTTATCTAAAGGAGATGAGAAGCTTGTATTTCTACTCCTAGAAATCCCCAAAATACTTATAAACCTAATTTATTTATTTAAGCTATATTGCATGTCCCATTTACCCATCCTACCTATATTTTGATTTTATGATTAAAAGTTGCTCAAATACATTAGATTTCTTTTGTCTTGTGTTTTTTTGCTGTTCTTCCTTGCTCTCAGAAGTTTATTATAGAAATTATAGGCACATACATGTACAAGGCTTATTCTAATCTTGGGAGTCAATTAGAGACTTACAGCTCACATATTGTACCTCAACTATGCCATGTGGCCTTTCCAACAGAGTGTGCAAAACGTTATCACATACCCCGTATGGACCAACTGAGTCCCAGAAACGTTCAGCATCCAGTGCAAGATGACAGAGCTACAGGTAACAAAGCCTAGATTTAAATTCCAGCACAAAAATGATGACTGCCAGCTTTTTTCTATCCTGCTACTTCAAGCCAGTGTTCTCCAACCACAGAGAAATCATCACCTGCAACTTGAAGGAAGAGGAAAGTCTCATGAAAGAGAAAAGGAGGACATCAGCATTTCCCAGTGTCAGTGATGGTGTTGGTAGAAGCACTACCAAAGGTAGTACCAAAGACTGCTGAAACTTTGATAGGGGAGGAGGAAAGGAATGGTGATAGGAATTTTAAAGACCACATGATGCCTGTGAGTGACTATTAAAAAATTAACACTGTCATAGTGGCTAGAAATCTTCTAAAAACTTATGAACAGGATGAGGGACCCACTGGGACAGACTGAAATTCATGAATTTGATAACTTAGAGAGCACATTTCTGATCCTCCTCTTTGATGCCAAAGAGGAAAGCTTCGTATTTTCATTGAACTGTCTGCAATGGGTTGCCCAAGTGGTGATTACAGAGAGCATCATAAAGGGGACACCTAGGAACAAATGGGTCCCTCCAACCCTGGCTTTATCTTCCATTTTATTCAGGGAAGGTGGTAATCAAGAAGAAAAAGGAAGAATTTGTGAGATATAGTCACAGAATCAAAATCATCCCTAACAATGGAAAAACCTGGAGGGGAGGGACACAAGTAGAAGCTCACCCACTAAATGTTGAAGTATATTCATTATAAATTTAACTACAAATTATTAGCTAAAATTGTAATTTTTCTTCATAACACACTGTAATCACAAAGCAAAACAAATATATGAATTTCATTTTACAATCTTTGGGCCTCTTGGAGTTTGAGGCAGGAGCTGTGGCAGAGCAGGGGAGCCACACTGTTTCCCCATTCCTGTACTGCAAGGCTTTCACGTGTGTACACAGGTATCTTTTGACATCTACTGGTCCATCCCAGAGTCTAGGGTGCACAGACTATGGGAACTTGAATGCCAAGAGGATGAACACAGAGAAAAAACCTGCATAGCTCCTGGGGGTGGGCTTGGGACTGTTTGGGGTATTGTGGGCTATTCAGGGATATTTATAGGTTAAGTCCATCCAGAGTACAGCTTAGGGGATGGGTGTTCAGAATCAAGGCAAGGAAGTCCCTTGGTTCTTTGGACACTTGATCTATTAAAGAGAACCACAAAGGGTCAGAAAAAGAGCAAAATACTCCCAGCAAAGCTCAAGGCTCAGGGCAAGGACAGCTTCTATCTATGTACAAAAACAGTACTGCACAGAACAGTATTTTAAATTTGTTTTCTACAATCAAGGTAGCCGTTCTAGTCCTTCATAGAGCTTCACTAGCCTCTAGCACTGCACAGCTTCAATTGGCCCCTTCTGTATCAGAGAACTTGGCACAGTAAGACTGTCCTAAATGCACAGTAAGAGTCCTAATGGGTGGCTATAACTTTAACACTAAACCTTCTCATGTTTGATCAGTCAAAGATCTTTCAAAGTCTCATGCATTCCATAGTTCCTGTGGGTACCAGCTTATTCACAAAGATTCAGATCCTTATAAAACAAAACTAAACTCTTGTGACCTCACTTAATTTTTCCCCTGCTAACACACGTCACTGCTTTTGTGGTGTAAACTGTTTCAGCATGTAAAGCTGTCCCTATTCTAAGCCCTGTACTTCCTTGGACCCATTTTGTTCCCTTTCTGGCCATTTTACTTTCTCCTTAATGGGTCAACTGACCAAGGGACAAAAGGACTTCCCCAACTGGACTGTGAACACCTATAATCATACAGAACTGTCATGATTAAAAGCCTAATTCACCAGCAAGTTGAGTCCAAGAAGTCAGTTCTCTCCCTCAGTCTACTCAGCTAGCAATACAGTTTCCTGAATCAGAAAATGGCTCACTACAGGGTCGCCCTCACAAGCTCACCCTAGAATTGCATTAGGCTCCATATCACATCCACCTTCTTTCAGTCCTAGTGGATGGAACAAGTTTCTCTGCAAGGATCATTTGTGTTGACTGAACTTTAAGTTCTTTTCCCAGATCCCTAACATGATTTCACTGAATTTCTTGAAGCTTTTGTGTGTAAAGGTTGCAGAATGTCAATTCTCTAACGATAGGATTTGGAAAAGAGAATGACGCCCCAGACTTTATTCAGAGTGTGTGAGGAACCACCTTTGTTACTAAGTACTTAATGCAATGGTATTATAGCTATTTGCCATGTTCCTTTTATCTAAGGATTTGACACAATTTCTCATTTAGCTGCCCTAAAATTGAATCAATATTAATCAGTAGAATTTTATTGAGGGCTTATGATGTTCCAGACACTGGGCTTGGTACATTTTGTGAATTTCCTTCTTAAACATGTACCAACCTTCTGAAAAGGATATTATTATAGTTTTTCCTGTTGCTGTTGTTGTTACAGAAATAAGGAAACCAGGAATTGGAGATGATGTAGAACATATTCAAATTCATATTGTCAATAACTCGGAGAATCCTGGGCTAAAACTAGACATTGAGACTCCAGACATCTATATACTTCATGACACTGTCACCTGTTTGCATTTGTAGACTATTTCTAGAAGACACAAGGAGAAGGAAAATATTGTTCTACCTCTTAAGAAATCCTTTACATGTGCAGAATTGCATCAAGATGGAGTAAAAGGGATTGTGTTTACTCAAGAAACAAGTAAAAATGAGAGAATATGAGTATACACTCATCATATACACACGCAAACACACACACACACGATACCTAACAAGTGGAGCCCTAAGATTGTCTCCCTTTGCTCTCTGGGCCTGGTGCTGGGGAAAGCCCCTCTTTGTTTACTCAAGGAAAATAAAAGTGTACACTCAAAGACTTATTCATGATGTTCATAGCAGGGGTTGTATCTGTAATAGCCAAAAACTGGAAAAAATTCCTGTAGGTAAATACAACATGTCATAAGCATACAGTGAGAATACTCTAAAATGACTAATAAAAAGGAATAATTAGTACTGTGTGAAACAGAGACAAATTGTAAAGTAATTATGCTGAGTAAAAGAAGCCAAACCAAAGGTAAATGATACATATTGTATGATTTCAACTTATATTGAATGGTAGAAAATGCAGATGAATGTAAACCTATAGAATGCAAAACAGCGGTAGCCAGAAAGCAGAAAAGGAGGACTGCAGGGTGACAGGCACGCGCTGGGGTGATGATGGGCTCGTTGACTTGACCTGCTTGCTGGCTCCTCAGACGTACTCGGATGTCAAAAATTACCAAGTTTTACCCTATAAAAATACACAGTTTACAATATGTGGATTATATCTGAATAAAGCTGTTTTACAAAACACAATAGTTTCAATTAATCAGATGGAAAAAATTACTTTTTTTCATCATAGAATATAAACTTTATAAGAATAAAATGCAGTTCATTCTGGTCAAATTGGGGGTTGCTAGAACTGGGTGCTCTAATTTGTAATTCTAAACAACTATGCCAAATACAGGGCGAAACATGACCATGTGCTCTGTTCATAGATTCTGTGCATCAGATGACAGGGCAGAGTGCAAATGACAGCTCTCTGCTATATGATATTTAGGTTTCCAGAACAAATGTTGGGGCCTGCAGACCAGGGGCCTCCTTTTAATCATGACATAGTGCTTCTGCTGCTGTTCCTAGTGGCTCTGGGTTAGCCACGCTCCTCACCTGTCAATTCTGGGCTTTTGATGCCTGGCACCTGAGAGGCTCAGGAGGGCGCTATTATCAGCTTTTCAGATGACCAGGTCCCGGGAATTCCCCCAAAATCACTTCAGTTACATTACTTTCTATTAAAGCAGATATAAAAATTTGCCCAGGTCAAAAAATAGACTCAATTTCTCAATGTATCATTCATAATATGTTTGTCAACATTTTGAAGAGAACATGTGGAATGGGATATGTACTAGTGCAGCCATGATTGGAAAGTTCAATCTGCCATAGTGTCTGGATTACACTAAACATGAGCAGTCATTCATAGTCTTATATGTGGGCCAGGGAGATGGCTCAGTGGAATAAGCGCTTCCCTGGCAAGCGCAAAGGCCTGAGTTCAATCCTCGGTTCCACAAAAAAAAAATAAAAATAAAAAATAAAACATAGTCTTATATGCTACAAGGAGTTAAGTGGAGGGATTAAATACACTGACAAAATGCATCTTTTTTATATAGTATGAACCTAAGGAAAAATGGAATCACCTATACCCTGAACAGTCATGTATTTTAATAAAATACATATTTAAGAAAACAAAGAAAATATATGGTTAATTGCAATATAAGTAGAGAAAGTTTAAGACTTGGGGAAGATATTTGACACTATAAGGATGAGTAGAGGGGCATGAGTGCTGATTTATTAGAAATAGTGCTTTAAATATTACATTCTATAAAGGATTGGCCAGATAGATCAGTGGACCTAAGTGCCTGCTTAAGTAGACACAGGGGCCAGGATTTGATTCTTGGCCTACCATGCCTGACCCACCTCCGGGGTGACAGAGAGGATGATAGAGTCGGGTGTGGTGTTACATGCCTGTAATTCCAGCACTTGGGAGGCTGAACACAGGAGGATCATATGAGTCCATACTGCACAGTGAGACCTTGTACCAAATGCACACACACACACACACACACACACACACACACAAAATCAATCAATCAATCAGTCTTGGATTCTACAGAAGATGATGGGAACCAGGTACTAGAAAATAAGGAAATAGGAAGCATGAAGCATAAACTTCTACAAATAATGCTTTATAAACAGTGCATTACCTGAAACAGCAAAAATGCTTCTTTCAACACTTCTATTTCTCAAGTGTTCTACTCTTCCAAATCCTTATCCTTTCAGGAAATTTTGATGTTCAATCAAATCTTAGGACGACTGAAGGATAGAGTCATATCCATCATGGCAAAGATGTCCATTTAATGAAACTAAGGCTAAATCTTAGGGAGCTTTGGATATGACTCAGTTAGCCTGCAATAGTATTGAACATTGTAGCTCTCCTAATTAATTTGCCCTAGCACCATACTTTCCATCAAAATTCTGCAGATCTGTGGTAAATTGAACCAGTACTTGATAAATAATATTAGTATTAATTACTTGATGATGCATAGACAAGTCTAAAGTGTAAATGTAAATTATACTTTAAAATGTGGAGGGGCCAGTGAGATAGCTCTGTGGTCTAAAGTGCCTGCTTAGACAAGGCTAGACAAGTGCAGGGACCATGGTTCAATCCCTGGCACCACATACCATGTCAGCCCCGTGGGCTGAGCAGGCCACCAGAAAACAAAGTGAAAGTGTAGAACCAAGAAAAATTTAGTAGTCTGTTAATTTAGTTACTAAAGGCAATGCCCTATTTCTTTCTTTTTCTCTTTTATCGTTACTTTAAACAATTTATTTAACTAACATGGACTTATATTCATTTTTGAAGTGATTTCCATTTATTTTGATACCTCCTTTCCCCTGGGTGATTTATGGGATCTTCAAGCCAGAATAAATATTTGAGTATTTGGGTACACAGCTACACAATACCTCAGCAATATCTTTCAGCAAGAAAAACCCTTAAGAATAAAGACTAGACAGACACAATTACTAGGTACGCTGAAAATCTGCTGCAAATATTTCTGAAGTAAGAAGGCACCACATACCTGTTCAACCAAGAAAACCACCTTGCTGTTACAACACAGGATGATTTCATTTTTATGTATGTAGGACCTAGAACACTTAAGCTGCCAATTAGGTATTGAATGGCAGAACAACATCTCCAGTTGCGCCATGAATTCATAGGGAATAAGTTCTAACAACCCATTGGTCCTCATAAAGTGCATTTCTCAGGGAAGGGTAGGCTGACGCTGTAGTCGAACCTCTCTCTTTGGCTTCCCTCTTTTTCTGATCATTTGCCTTGATACATTTCAGGAAGCTATCACGACGTTTTGAGTGTTTAACATGCTCAATATGCACATTAATCTTCTTGGCAAGTATCTTACTCTTAACTTGCTTGTTTACAACAATGCCAACAGCACACTGGGTAATGCTGTAGACTCCTCCCGTTTTGCCATGGTAACATTTGTGAGGCTTTCCTTTTTGCACAGTACCAGTCCCCTGGATGTCTACAATATCACTCTTTTTGTAGGTTCACATGTATGTGGCCAAGGAACAACCCCATGTTTTCTAAAAGGCTTGGAGAACATATACCAGGCTCCCTTCCTCCTGCCCTTTGTTTTAGTTATTTTGGCAAATAACTGGAAGATGGTGGTTCTGGCCAAAAGGAAGGCCACAATCTAATTCTACCCTAAAAGCATGTGGGAAGTTAGTGACAGGCTCCCTCACATTCTATGTGGAAGAGATTGTGAAAGTTAGCTTCACAGGAACAGTTTTATTGGAGGCATACTTTATAATATAGAATAGAAAGTGCCTTATACACATGTTCTACCTAATATTGCTGTCACATTATTTATGAAGCATAGGCTCTATTATTTTGTGTGATGACAGATTTTGACACTTCTGTGATTTTCTTTAATATATAATTTAGTATATCAGCTAATCTTGAAATAAATAAATAGAAAAATTGATGTTTGTCCACCAAGACTGTACTTAATGAAATCTAAGTTCATTTGCAAAAAATAAAAGCTATCTGAGAAATGCAATTATCTGCCGGTTTTTAATTTTTTTAATCATTGAATTATTGGGGAGAAGGTCTCACTATGCAGCTCAGTCTCGCAGTGATCATCCTGTCTCAGCTGCCCAGAGCTGGGATTACAGGCAAGTAGCTGGTTTCGGTGGCTGGCATGGTGTGCCCAGGCTCTGGGGTTGGCATGGCATACGGTACAAGGCATCAAACCCAGGGAAGGGTGCTTGCTAGGCAGGCACCTAGACCAATGACCTATCACCCTGCCCCTTATTTGCCAGTTTTGAACAGCTAATTCCATTATTTGTCAAAATTTTCTAATTTAGATTAGAAAATAATTAAGATTCCAATTAGGATTTTAGGTACAAGATTCTAGAAAAAGTCTCTCTGCCTCTGTCTCCCTCTCTCCCTTTCTCCCTCTCTCCCTTTCCCCCTCCCTTTTTCCCTCTCTCCTTCCCCCTCTCTCCTTCTCTCTCTGTCTTCCTTCCTCTCTCTCCCTCCCCCTACCTCTCTCCCCCTTTTTCCCCTGCCTCTTTCCTGGCATCTGTGAGTCTTTTCTGATAATGAAGATAATGAATACGCCAAGGAGACCCAGAGTTAAGTCTATGTCTCAGAACTAGGAACATTTCCATCAAAGATGGTTTGTTAATAATAAAGTAAAGAGGAAAAAAGCTATTTGCTTCTTTTGTGGCTCTGGCCCTCCCTGGGTCCTGCCAGGCTGCCTGAGCATCAGTAGAGTTCAGTGGTAATTAAAGCAACAGTGTTGTGAAAAAAGTGTGAATTACTTTTACGGGAAGACTTGGATGTTGCTACTGACTGACAAAGCACAGCAGGGGCCTCTGCTGGATATTAAAGAGTGACAGTAGTCCCTGCATTGTAAGGTGGCTTTTCAGCACAATGAGAAATCGTGACTTTTCACAAGTTGATGTCTCTGGAACCATTCAAGTTATCAGCTCAAATTTTAGGGTTTTTTTCCCCTGTTGGCATGCTTGTAGAGCAAAATTGTGTCACATTTCATGAAATGTGGTATGGTAGTTGGAATTATGGGGTGCTATAGAATATTTTCTTTCTTTCCCTTCCCTGGATTTTTTCTTTACCATGGAATTATTTCAACCTTGAAGATTGTTAAAAAATAGTGAGGAAAAAGCTACACAGGGATCACTTGTTCAACCTTTTGTGTCCAGCTATTTCAATGTCAACTATCTAAACTTTCTCTTTTTTGAAGAAGCAAACTGTACAGACCAGCACTCTGTTGGCAATGCCTAGAAATGCCAATCCTGCTCTCTCTCTCTCTCTCTCTCTCTCTCTCTCTCTCTCTCTCTCTCTTCCTCTCTCTCTCAGTACCAGAGATTGAACTCAGGACCCTGCACTTGCCAGGAAAGCTCTTATTTTACTGAGCTATCAACCCTGCATTCTAAACTTGGACTGTAAATATTCTCAAGGTTGCTGGGCTCCTTACTCTACCTCCAGCCGGGAAAAGTTCTGATCTTGTTCTCATTGTGGATACAAATCTTACTATGCCACCTTTGGCACAGGTGTAAGAGTGCTGGTTCTACTCCTTCTCCAGTCAGAAGATAAAAATGTCTTTACCCAAATCAAATAAATTTCCTTTAATAGAAAAGAATTTGATAGCCCAATGGACTGCTGATCACTTCTCATTTTACAAGCGGGCAGACATTGTTGGTACTCCAGATCAGGTTCACAGAGTACATATGGATCCTATGTAAAGGCATCACAGACTGCGGAAGGCTGCACTAGTCCAGAGAGGGTGAAAAGCAACTGAAATACAGTGGAGGATAGGCACATGACATGAGCCTGTACTTGTGATACACTAGTGAGGCAAATGAAGAATAATATGATGTGCATGTACTACACTATTTTTGTTTAATTTTTTTCCATAAAAATGGATTGATACAATAAATTGCATCTCTGCTCTTGATACCATTGGGTGCCCCGTCCACATCTGGTAGCAGGGGGACTTTTGATGGGTCAGTAGCTATAGCAAGGTCATGTGAGAACTAAGAGCTTGGATAGAGTCCTGAGCTCTTTACCTGCAACCTGTATGTTTCCAAAGTCCTCACAAGGGAAAAGAAGTAAGAAATGTTCCCTTTTTATTTTGAACATCAATTGAATTAAGATAGCAAACTATATTTAGCATAATGCCAGGCTTATAGGAAATAATTGATAGAAGCCAACTGTTAAGAACATGACAATCAAACTAGAGCTATGATGAAGCAGGGTGATCCAGGGAATGTCTTTTGCTTTTAGATACACACACACACACACTGTGTGATCTGTCAAGTGTGCAGTAATACTTTTAAAGTAGTACAAGGTTATGAAATGGCATTTAAGGGATGGGGCTGTGACATGGCAAACAATAGATGGTTTAAATAGACAACAATGATATAAACAAAATATCTGGGGTACTCCAAATGACATTCTCTCACCCCTCTAGTGCAAAGTTTAATTAGTATGTAAATAGCATACTAAATTGACATAATGCCACCTCTTTTCATGCCAAGCTGTCAGGGCCCATGAAACTGTAAAATTCCTGACACTAAACATTTGTTGTAAACTGATCCTTGAAAAAGTAACTTAACTAAAACTGTAAAGGCAAGAAAGGTGATAATCACTTTTTAAAAAGGCACTTCTTGTTTTTTTCAGAGAACAGTGTCCAAACTGCTTTTTGGAAAAGAGTCATTGCATTATCTTGGGCTGAGGATATATTCTGTAAAAGAAAAAAAGAAATTTCATGAACCACCAACCCCAGAGTGATGAAAAGAAAAATGGGTAGGGAAAAAATACCCACAATTGACACAGCTATTTTCATCACATCAAATCAGCCATCTGTTCTTGACATAGTTTATTATCATTAGGAAGATTTTCTCAATTCAGACATGGTGATGAGGAAAGACGAAGAATTAACCAGATAAATAGCCAATCTGGAAAATTCAGGCTGAGACCCTTTTCCTCAATTTCCATTCCCTCCTTTCTGCCTGCTCCGTCATCATGCTCTGATTATTCCAAGAAAAGTCTCGATGACACGATTAGACATGTTTATGGTGCTGCTTTTCTGCCACTTGCAGAGGCACAACAAGCTACACACACTAGGTACCAAATGATACAGAGGTGATGATGAGCTGTGCAGAGAAAAACCCTAATTTCTCATTGTTAAAAATGACTGTACAGTATATCATGTATGCACCTTCTACGATACCAAAACATTATGAAAACAGTTTGCAATGTATTAATTTATCAAATCTATCTTGTCAAGGTATCTTAAAACTGTCTCATTGATATTTGTACTTCAATAAAATAAAAATTAAAATGAAGAAAATAAAATAAACTAATTAAAAGATAAAAAAATGACTGTACAACCTAGGAGGTCTCTACAGCTAAAGGGTAGAGAATTTAATACTGGGAAGTATAACAATATCAGTGTTTTTTTCCCGGAATTTTTTCATTAGAAACCTACCTATTTACCTTCAGAAAAGAAAATTTTATTTGACACCATTGTGGAGTAATTCCAACAGCTCTGGGTGGGATAATCTGAAAGTAAAAAGGTAAATGTTGGAAGCTAATAATAAAAAGAAAATATTTAAATCTTTGACATGATACCAGCTCCATAAAGTTGGAAATTCACAGAAGTTCAGCTAATACATTTAGGAAAAAACAGCCAAAATAAGGTTCTTGACAAATATCAACAGAACTACTTTAAAAAATTGTCCAAGCTGGCTGTTTTAGCTACATAATATTAAAAAAAAATTGATTCTTCTTTTAACAAATTTATGATGTTAGATTAGATTTATAAGTCTGACCCACAGTTTTTTGGGTAAAACATAAAATTAGATCTTTTTATTAAAATAGAAAAAAAAGAACTTGCTGAGGATGATACCTACAGCAGTGACAGTGTGCAGACTTGCACAAAGGTACTTCCATCCAAACACCCCTGGTTGTTTTGTGTGACTGAGGCTTCCTTTGATATTCCCACGATCCCTCATTCTGTGCTTTGCTACTTCAACATCTCACTTGTTACTAATTTCTGAAAAAATAACTTTCCACAGCTCCATTCTCTTTGAAGTCATCATAGAGTAATTCCAACTGCTCTGTGTAGGATAATTGGGAAGAAAAAAGTAAATGTTGGAAGTTAACAATAAAAAGAAAATATTTAAATCTTTGACTAGATAACAGCTTCATAAGGTTGGAAATTCACAGATGTTAAGCCAATAAATGTAGGAGAAAGCAGCTAAAGTAGGATTCTTGACAAATATTAGAGCAGATACACCATTTTTTCTGGACCTTTCTCATTTGGCGTGCTCATCTTGGTGCCTGCCTGGGACATGCAGGACCTCTTTTTCCATCTGCAAAACTCTCAGCTTGCTCTCTGCTTCCTTTGCTGTACCAACAGGTGGATGCAGACATCCGCACACCACTCTGGTGCCTCCACAACATAAACACCTCCTGCACTAGATTTTAAGGACTTGTGTCAGGCAGCCGAGGCCCCAGTTTGTCACCTATGCAAAAGTAGATTTTTACTGGAACACGTCCATGCCAATTCATTTATACATTGCCCATAGCTACAAAGCCTAAACTATTTGCTCTCTGCTTCTTTGTAGAAAAATATTAACTCACTCTGCCAAGCTCCATGTCCATTTTCAATTGCTCTAGATCTTCATTCATTATCCTAGATAGTACCCTTTGATTTTTTTTGGTATCAAATGCTTCTTCCAAAGAAATGAGTATTTAGTAGCACACTTCCTACAACACCCCACCTCATGCACAAGTGAGTAAAACTCATAGTTCCTTTAAAGCTACCTGCTCCAACCATCCATCTTTCAGCCATCCAATTGCTAGATCTTAGACTTTTGTTTCCAACATCCAGGTAATGAAGAAAAAGAAAAACCAAACTAACTTTTTTTTATATCTTTCAATTAATTTTAGTTTTAGCTGCTACTACTTAGTACTGGACTTCAAAATGTCATAAAATATTAAACACTACACTTGGTTTCTTACACCTCAATTCAGTCTTCTCTGACATCACAGGTTGTAAAACCGTCAGTAGCTTTCCATCACCAGCAGCAGAGGCAGCTACACTATGGTGGAGGTCACCTTTGGGAGGATGCTAGACACTTGCTACCCGGGGCCCACAAAACCAACAAGTACTGGGTGCTGAGTAACCAAGAGCAGGACCCCAAGCAGATGCATCATTATCTCCAGTTTTCAAATGTATGAAGATGTTCTGCTGATAACTAAAATACAAATGTGTGTATTTGAATTATGATTTAATTTCACTTTTACTTGCTCTACATTTTCTTAGGCACTTCATGCTAAAAGTAGAACTACTTTTCTGCTATATCTAGTATTGTATATGTCCTCACTGACAATTAAATGCTTACTTGACTCTCAAGGCTTTATTATTGATTTACAATGGCAATGTAGATCATAGGATCTCAGTATTTGGGAGAAAACTAGTGCAGAATGTATGCTTAATGCAGCTTTCTCTTCTTTTTTTTTAAATTTTACTACTGTTTTATTGAAGTACAAATATCAATGAGACAGTTTTAACATAACTTGACAAGATGGATTTTATAAATTAATACATTGCAAACTGTTTTCATAATGTTTTGGTATCATAAAAGGTGTATACATGATATTATAATTACAGACATTATTATACCATATGTCCCTTATGAGTAAATTAAGAGAATGTAGCTGTTTGCGTATCTTACTTTTTATACCTGAATTACATCAAAGATTCAATAATTAATACATTCTACCTTGCTGTTTTCTTAGCGGTTGTCCATAGTACCAGAAGCTGACATAATATCCTGTCCAACCGCCGTTAGTGCAAATCTTGCCCCTCATAGAATTATGTAGAAGCACAGCATTATCAATCCCAACTGTATTGTCCATACACACACATCATGATTCTTCCATTCTATACCCCTTCCTTGCTCTACACCTGTCTGTGCTGAAAAACCTGGCTTTCTACATGCCAAAAACTAAAACTTAACCCAGCTCTTTCTCTTGATGAAGACCATGGGCTGCAGGGAATTTATAGAGTATAGAAAGCCCTTAGGAAAAGAGTAGTCTGCTCATACCTAACTCAGTTCTAGACTTCAAGAGAAAAAAAACCTTAGGGCCCCTGGGTGTTTCTAAGGCCCCTGTTTGGCTCTGCTGGTTGGAAAAGGGAAGAAGGGAAGGAACTTGAACAAAATGCTTCACAAATGATTTAACAAGGCAGGCTGCTCTAATTTAAGCAAAGAGAATTCTTTGGCTTGCCAATGATTAACAAGGAATGTGTCAGCCCTTATTGAGCTCCTATGACATGTCATTCAGTTGAGAAATCCTTTCCTATGAGTTTTATTTCATGTTCATAATTATTGTATGACACATAGGTTAACATTCCTCATGTTCATGAAGATAGGAAAAAAACAATCCAGGAGATATTCAATAAATTGCTAGGCCCACACTATTGTTAAATCACAAAGGATGAACTTGAAACCAGTTCTAGGTGGCTCTTGAGCTTTTCCATGCTTCCTAAATCACCACAGTGCCTCTTCTAAAGATTGTTCATATCTTTCTTAATAATTTTCATGAAGAGCATAGCCAATATTGCTTATATATTGATATGTCTTTCTAAACAAAGAAGCTTTCATCTCTTGAACTGAAGAGGACTCAGTTGTTGTAAGAATTGAGTTCATGTATTTGGAAAAACAATTCCTGATTTGCCTGAAGGAACTAGGATTATCCTGAGAATAGTGCAGAGACAGACAACACACTGAGACACTCTAGCAGTGTCTCAACCACCAAACAACTTGACCTAGGCTGCGAACTTAGATGTTTTTAGCTTCATTCTTTTTAGTCTGCTTAAAAGATAAAGTTGATTTCTAGAAAGTCCAATTTGGTCTCCTTGCTGCCACATCAGAAAATTGGTAGAAACTCTTTAGAGCCAGACTTGCAGGGTGCAGCTCTCAGAGCTGGCTCATTTATAAGTAAATAGTAGGTAAAATAAGGATAAAATGATGACATTCTTCAAGAAACAGCTTTAGGTCCTTGAAAATGATTATTTCTGTTTGCCTGCAACTGTAAAAATGAGTTTCGGGCAATAGCTTTTCTTTTATATGGTAAATGATGAATGACCATTTAACATCGACTCATCTACCAACCAAGATATAAGAAAACATAAAACCTTACGGTGCTAAAAGGGAATTTGAGACTGAAGTCACCTGATTTTTCAACTAGGTGATTACACCATGAAGATATTCATTTGTCTTTACTTCAACTCTGGAATTGTATAAAATATATTTTGCCAGCCAAGAAAATCAACCTCTTTAGCTTCTACAGATTATATTTTTCTTTGTATCCTGTAACTATGTTTTGCATCCAACTTAGTCTTAGGTTTTGGAATCTGTGATGTCCAATCAAATATGCAGTAGTTTTTGAATATTCATTCAGCCTAATGATCATGTAAGAATTTCACTCACTTATAAGGATCAAGCCTGCCATAGCACAGGAAAAGCCATAGAAGCAGCAAGGCATAGAGAAAAGATACTCACAATCCAGCAAGGGAACATGTATCTTTGTAAGCATTTGTTATCATTTTTAAATTATTGCTTTCTGCTCTTCACAAAAATAGAAACATCTCAGGCTCAGTTTCCACTTAACTTCAACAGCACCAGCATTATAATGCCTTACAGCTAAATTTTTTTTTAAAGAGAGAAAAGTGGAAATGGGGAAAGGCAAGAATATAAGCAATTTTTTTCTGACATTGAAGAAAAACAAGAAATGACCCTTTTTGCCTGACAAGTGCAAGGGCCTGAGTTCAATCCCTGGTTCTGCCAAAAGAAAAGAAGAAGAAGAAGAAGAAGAAGAAGAAGAAGAAGAAGAAGAAGAAGAAGAAGAAGAAGAAGAAGAAGAAGAAGAAGAAGAAAGAAAGAAAAGCCCCTCTGACACTATAAATAAGTACTTGTTTACTAAATCAAAAAAATGTAAGACAGTATCTTCCATATGTGTGTGTTCCATATGATTAATATTTTTATTTTAATTAAACATCAATGTCCACCACGCTCTTCAGAGCAGGATAAATGCTTTGTCAAATTCATTATCGTCCCCCATTAACCTATGGCTTTTAAAAAGGTTTTCAAAGAATAAACAAGTTGAACTGGGGAAAAGACGTTCAATTTTATTCCCTGTTGATTCCATTTCTTAAATAAGAATACAACTGTGCGTCCCCATCTACGTGCTAAGAGAGACAGAGCTCAGCGTCAGTCTCACGTGCAAAGCGAAATTGCTGGTTTTGCCTTTTATGCACAAGCCTTTATCAGACTACAGCCACCTATTTCCATTTCTATGGAAGCATGTATTCCAAAGACCAACTAAGGGATTTGAAAGAAAAAGGTTATAAAACAACAACAAAAATAAACTATGGAGTCTCTTTCTTCTGAGTTCTTATCTTACAGTCTACTTACTGTTGAGGACAATATAAGTAAATAACTATATGAGAAAATAGAAGATGACAAATTCACTTAATAGGCTTCGTTCCTATGGCAATTATAAAGACTGTCCATTAGCTACATCTCGTAAGCCTTACTCCTTTGGCTACTGATAATATAAAGGAAATAAATACTGAGACTAGGTACCTTTCTGTTTCACACACACACACACTCACACACCCACACACACACTCTCACATACCCACACACTCACACTCATACACACACACACTCACACACACTCACACACTCACAATTTGTGGTATAAGGCTCTTCTAACACGATGTTACAAATCCTAGATCCCACTTAAACTTCTAAATGATCAGGAGTAGATAAAAAGCATTTAGTACCTGAAAAGTATTGGAGAACAGTCATGTTTCTTGAATCACGATTTTATTAAATTGCAAACAACTTTTCTTATGGTATATTCAACATTCAAATATATTTTGAAAACACTGTATTGGACAAAGTAGATCAAATTTTATTTCTCATAAATTTGTCACAAATGTTTGTTTTGTGTACATGTGACTTCCTAATAGAAAAAAATATAGTTTATTTTACAATCATGTAGAAAAAGTCAATACTAAAATTGTCTAAACATTATTAATCCAAATTAGTCATTTTAACTTCAATTGAACATCAATCTTACATGTCCATTTATAGAAACAAATTGAAATGCCTATTTTCACAATCTTAGTGGCTTAACACAGTGCCAAGTTATTATCTCACAGTTCTTTGGGAAGGCTAAACTCAAGGTCTGGGTTTCCTTTCTGGAGCCTCCAGCGAAGTCCCTCTTTTCTTGATTCCCTGAGGACCAGCGGCTGCACCCATTGCTGGGCCTGTCGAGCTCCTTGCAGTCTTTGCCCACAGTGAAGGTGAGTGGAGACCTCTTCACACTGCGTCCCACTGGCCTTCCGCCTTCTTCTTCCAACTGCGCGGCCCCTTGTGATTGGTCGGTCACCCTTGCTCACTTATGTCCAGGATAATCTGTATAATTTAAAGTTGGGTAATTAGTTGTAAATTTAATTCTATCTGAAATCTTAATTCTTCTCTTCCATGAATCCAAATATTTTCACATACTGAGTGGGAAAATGAATGGAGTTCTTTGGGACCCACTATGCTGCCTGTAACAAGCTATATGCTGATGCACATGCACCCCTCCCCCCGAGGAACAGTGCACTAGAACGCAGTGCTGATCTATGTGCACTTCTATTTGTTTACTTATATTTATTTTTCATACCTTTTTGGGGGCTGGGAATTAGTCCAAGCTAGGCACATGGGAGGTAAATGCTTCAGCCCTGAGCTGCATGCTGAGCCCCTGTGTATGCTTTTAACAAGCAGTGGCAAAAAGGTGACTTACAGATAGTGCACTAGCAAGAATCTTCTGGGCTGCAAAAATTTGTATGTTTTATTATTATTTTAAAATATCTCTGTCTCTCTCTTTGTCTGTCTAATACATATATATTCAGTTTAGCCAGGCCTATAGCTCAGCAACATAAGATAGTTCAGCAACATAAGTGCCTGCCTGGCAAGTGCAAGGTCTCAAGTTTGATCCCCAGCAACCAAAAAACAAATGCATATCATTTTGAAACTAAAATATTAGCAAAATACTAGGTATTACAAGTCATATTTTAGAACAAGCTTCAAATTTAAAAATGTTTGTTTTACCTCTAGAAAAGTGAAAATATCACCAGCTTAATGCCATTATTTTTATATTGTCCAGGTACAAAACTCAGTCTCCAAAATTGAAATTCCAATATCACCAGGCTTATATTTAGCTAGAGTCAATACTTACTCTATTCTTTCTCCATTTTTCACCTTTGGCCCTTCTCTTTAATGTGCTATTTACTATCATATATTTCTGTATTTCCAAATGTACTTATCACTATACTTATCAAATCTTTGTGCAATCAAACATATCTAATTTTGTCTTCTATGCCTGGAATAGAACCATCTAGGGCCATACTTTCATAAGAGGAGTTCTTCATAGACATTGTACTGAATTCTTCTTGGAGAGGTTGGAGACTAACTTCCCTTTTCCGTGTTATCACTTATATTTCTACCTGGATGACCAAAATACATTTTTAATAAAATCACTTGAAGATTGATATTTTTACCAGACTAAAATGTCGTCCTTATTTTCCTGAAATATATTTGTTAATTTCCTTAATTAGGGAAATTTTTGCATTATTTAATTTTGCTGAATCCTTTTATAGTTATTTTTTATTTACAATGGTTTGCATATTCATTAAAATATTCTTTATCCTCTTTCTTTGATAGAAAGTCATTTATAATTGTTTTTATCTCTCTTTTTTTTTCTTCTATTTATTTATTTATATTTATTTTTCATGCCCTTTTGGGGGCTGGGAATTAGTCCAAGGGCCAAGCACATGAGAGGCAAATGCTCCAGCCCCGAGCTGCATGCTGAGCCTCTCTGTATGCTTTTAATAAGCAGTGGAAAGAGGATGACTTTCCTGTGAATATCTCAACAATTCTCTTTTGAGTTGTGGATAACTGAGCTTACAGATCTACAAGAGTGAGCAACAAAAAGGATAGATTGAGGTTGCCTAGCTAAGAGAATTCTTGCCTAAGTTCTTTGAAGCTGTGTCCCCACATCAACACTGCCGACTCAAACTAGTACTGTCTTTATGGCCAATAGAACAAGTTTGTCTCATTGTTATATTATCATATTATCTCATTTAACTTTCATATAATTCTAAGAGGCAGACAGGGATTTTCAGATGTATGCAAGTAATTGTCATTCTCCTATAATTAGAATATTAGATGGTAGTATTAAAAAACTTATGGCTTCTCTAAGTCTGTTCTCCTTTGTTCTTTCCTATCATGAAGCAAAGTACTTACTTTCACAGCCACTTTGTAAGTAGAGAGGGCTGGGGACATATGGATAACTGATAAAATAAAATAAACTATGCTGTAGTGAAAAGAATTAGAGAAAAGTTTTGCTTCTCTGATAGAAGACCTGGACACGGTAAGGATTTTAGCCTCTGCCCCCCCCCGTGACGTGTACACAGCACCCAAAGGGGGGCCAGGCATTTTGGCTCATGAGGATGAAGGCCAAGAACAAGTCCTATGATATCAGCCCTACCACAGTTGTATCATGGGAACAGAACAATCAGCTGCCCGCCTGCCTCTGAGCTCCTTATTCATGGGAAAATAAGTCTCCTTTTGCCTAAGCTATAACAATAAGATTCCATATTACATGCAGCCAAATCACTTTTCAGATTATCAATTGCTAATGTCAGTACAAGAAAATGACTTCAGCTCTAAATCACATATACAAATTTCTTAAATTTATATAATAATGAAGTAGTTTAAATATAACAGCCATCCTCATTTTGTACTATAATTAGAAAGATTAATTAATGAACTGTGACCTTACTTGGGAGGAAATAAATGCCAGAATTTAAACTCACTGGGCAAGTATTTAAATGGATTTGCTCTAAGAAGCAAAGTTAATATATGCCGATTGAATAAAAAATAATATTAGTTTAATACATAGTTGCTAAAGTGTGGGGGAGTGCTGGTTCTTGAGTAGTGCTTCCTGGCTCCAGTTCAGGTCCATAACAATGGACCCCACAAGTCCATCTGGAGGCCAAGAGCCCCCAACAGTGTCTCATGCAGGCCTTTTCATAGATGTGCGTGGGGAAGGCCCAAGGGACAGGGGTGGAAGCTAGAAAATCCATGCCAGCAGGATGAAGGATCTGTGCTACCAGTCTAACCTGAACGGGAGCCAGGAAGCACTACTCAAGAACCAGCACTGCCCCAGAAACTACCACAGCAATCCTCAGTAACAGTAAAATTCCAAGCTCCTCCCACAATGAGAACAACTGAGTTCCCAACAGGAAAGCAATGTGGCTTCTCCAGGAGACCGTCTTCTCCTCTGGAGCCAGGAAACAATGCTCTAAATGAGGACCAGAGCTTCCCCAAAATGAACCCCAGACATTCTTAGTGGCAGCAAAGTCCCAAACCCCTCCTCCCATGAGAACAGCTGAGTTCCTCAGGAAGGCCAAGGTGACAAAGTCCTCAGGCGGAATAGCCCAAGAGAAACAGCAGCTCATTGATAGCTTCTGAACTTCCTCTCCAGTTCTACTACTTATGCTGCTGGTTACCATTCTCAGGTGGGCTTAGCCTGCCCAGCACCACATTTCAAGTTGTGTGTTTCAAACTGACTACCAGTTGTCCATCTACCACAATTGTGTTCCCAAATAAATCAGAAAAATTATAATTACTTAGATATTTTTGTGTATGAATCTAAATATTTTCCCTTAGTTGCAAGACTGTGCTAGACACTGAATGATTATTTTCATTTACATGGTAAAAGCAATTCACTTTCTCATACATCTTAAAAGTCTACCTACGCAAGAGATAAGAATTACACTGTTTTATATTAAAATTGATATAATTTCATGAATCATTTTCATTGGCTGGTGATTTATAAACATTCTCCTCTGGAAAAACCTCATTATTTTTGAAGACTTTATTGCTCTCTCTCAAAACAGAAATCCAACTTAATATGTATCCTACCACTCTGTGCCAATTTACAAGTTATGGGTGATCTGGGCAAATCTTTTAATTGGTTTTGAATTGTGTAGTTTGTCTCAGAACTACATAAACATTAAATAATTCAGAGAGCAAATGAAACCTTACAGCACAGCAAACCAAAGTTGTTTAGGCAAGTTTTTTTTTTTTTTTCAATAATCAGATAATTATATACAACTAGTCATCATTACTTGAAACAAATTACTTTCTGTTGAAGCATGAAAGAGGT
Source organism: Ctenomys sociabilis (assembly GCA_004027165.1). Lineage (NCBI taxonomy): Eukaryota > Metazoa > Chordata > Mammalia > Rodentia > Ctenomyidae > Ctenomys > Ctenomys sociabilis. Next base: position 44,610 of record PVKA01016419.1, read on the forward strand.
TTCCTGGCACTACTTTGAGTTCAACTAATCTTGCTGACAATAGGTGTCTGTCTGGAAAACCCGCTTCTTGGTGTTGCTGTGTGGTTCAGCAGCATCATGTGGGTGCTGCTCTATAGTATACCTCTTTTAATTGTATCATTTTTCAAATAAGTATTTGGATCTTTTATTTTGAAAAATCACAGGTTCAGTAAACTTGGCAAATGTGTGCATATTTTGAACACAGAGTACATTGTTTTTCATTCACTATAGATTATCTATAATAATACACTGTTTCATGAGACAGCAGACCAATGAAGAAAAAGAGGAGAGCAGTTTATTTTTGCTGTTGTTGTTTTTTTTGGGGGGGCTGGGCATTTAAATACTTACACAGAGATGTTCCTCTGCTTTCAGACAGTCTTGCGTGACTAGTTCACTGGTGTCAAATGCAGTGGCATGTCAGACCGGAGCACCAGCATCGTTTATGCCCTGCAAAAGCTTGGGTTTGGGGAGGAGGGATTTTTGGCTCCATCTTACATAGATTAAGTAAAATGGAAACCTAAGGACTTTATCAAACTAACTCTTGCAAAAGGAGAAAAATTGGGGTCCGTTATTCAAAATATATATGGATATAATGGAATCCAGTGGATAAGCATTCTGCTCTGCCTTCCCATATTCTGCAACTAAAATTGGTATGTATTTTTGTCAAACAGAATGGCACCCTTGGAATAGGATGAGAGAGAGTCATCTGAAGACAAACGGACAATAATCTCGTCATTCTCTCATCACGATAAGGATTTAGCATGTGCAAGTGGGGTAATGGTGAATCTAATGCTTCCACATAAAACTGTAGATACCTAAAAACTTAACATCTTCTGGTCATTTAACTTTTTAAAATGATACTTTGAAATTGTACTGTAGATTCTTGTGATGCTGAGCATATTGAATTATTAACCTAATACTTTTGGTTCAAATAAGAGTAACAAATTATGCTCACAATTTTTGGTGTTAGTAGTTTTAATTTCTAGATTTAAAATGTTACAATAATTATATACTTCCAAACGTTAAAGAAAAACATCATGTCAGTAAAACTGACAGGTAAGATATAGTATGTTTAAAGAAAATTTCATAAAAGAATGATAGATTAATCAATGAAGAAATTTCATTAAAGAATGATAGATTAATGTTAATCATTCAACATTTATCCATTGCACAGCTTTGGGTCCAAACTTTTTTATGTATATTGTCTTCTAAGTTATATAAAATACTCTTACTGGATACTGCTTTCTGCCCCCAGGTCCAGTTACTAAAATTTGTCATTTCCTTACTAATTTAAATGTCGACTGTGTTTCAAATGAAGCTTGCTTACATACATACTTATTAAGTTTTCCTCTAAACAGGACTTCATCTTGCTATGTATTACTATTTTTCAGAGTATCTAGAATGATATTGACTCGTATTCTAGGTATCTATTGTTTCATTATTATATGCTTTTGAAATTTAATCATGTGGAAGAATACTTTCAGCGATTTATTTTATTTCATACTTCCAGGTGGTTGCTGTCCAGTAATGACGGAGGGAAGATGTCACTTGTCTGTAGACCGAAGTTGAACTTTAGCAAGGACTTCAGTTGCAGCTGTTTGCTAAAGCTATTCTACGTGCTCTCTTCATGTGCTTCCCTGAATTCATAATGGCATGGTGACTTGAGTTCAAGAACAAACAAGATGGGCTGGTGAGACAGCTCAGGAGAATAATGCGCCTGCTTAGGCAAGCTTAGGTGAGTGCAGGGGCTGTGATTTGATCCTGGGCACCACATGCTGTGCCAACCCCTCCCCCATGGTGGACTGAGGCAGCTACAGAGTCCAGTAGGCCTCTGAGCTGAGGCCTACTCTTGAGGCCAAGTGGTGTACTCTTGTAAACACAGCGCTGGGGAAGCTGAAAACAGGAGGCTCACTGTGAGTCCAAGCTGCATCGTGAGACCTTGCAACAATCAAATACATTTAAAAAAAGAACAAACAAGAGTCCCAAGAAGACCAAGAATTTATATTGACATTACAAATATTGCTAGATATGCACAAATCATAGAAGTAGCTCACATGTCTTTTGGACATTTTTATACCTGTACTGCAGTGTGCTAGTTAGAGTATAGTGGTACAGTGCTCAACCAGAGCTCCTAGGAGACTAAAAGTAATATACACTTTATATTTGTGGCAGTGGAGTGTAACACACATCTTATGAACAAGTTCCTTTCCTGGAGGGTGTTTGTAAGTCACATTCATTCATAGGTACAGCAAGGTAAGTCTTAATATTGTTCATTTAATGTCTAAATTTGACTGAAATAGAATTGGACAGTACTGAGTTTTTATATTTATCTTTTAAAAATTCAATTTAAATTTAATAGTGATAAGAAAAGGTGATCAATATTATAGAAATTTTTGGAGATATAATGTATATGTATATAGATAGATAGATAGATAGATGATAGATAGATATAGTAATTCTTGTTTTTTTAGAAAATAGTTAAATATTCACAAATATTTTATCGTTCTTTGAAAATCATAACTGTCATTTTGCAAAATTTAATGAAATAACAGATTTGGTCAGTGATTATCATGCATGCAACCAGAGTGGAACAATCAGGCAATTACCAAAAACTCAAGGGGTCAAGCTCTAAAATTACTACTGGAGTGACACCCAGGTATGGCGCCTTCTATTTGGAGTGCAACATTAGCTAGAGATCCTACCTCCTCACGCCAAAGTTGAAATTAAATCTAAATGACTGATACAGTTGAATTTTATTTACTGAATATATGGAGCACATTAAAAGACAGCATAATGAAGGCATCAGAAAAATCAGCACTATGAGATACTTAGGAACACATTCAGTTTATTTTGTCAGTCAAAGGTCTGATGGAAAAAAAATTTGATCAGTAAAGGAAGGGAAACATTTAAAATCTTCTTTCCAATGAAGTTAGTATAAAAAACATATTTAAACCATTAAGACCATCCAAAGCAGTATAGAATGAACTATGGATAATACCAAGAAATTTCATAATTTGATTATACTTTGTATGTGTGTGTGTGGCCAGCTGAGCCCGGGGGGCCTTGCATGGCATGTAGTGCTGGGGATCCAGCTGTGGCCCCTGCACTTTTGCCTAAGCAGGCTCTTTACATTGCTGAGCTATCTCACTGACCCTAGACATAATTATGAAAAAGTTAAGCTTATGTGTTTACATAGCCTTATAGAGTTCATACACATTTACATTTTGTTTTAGAGTAGAGAAAAAGAGGAAAAGCATAATATGCAACTTGTCCATTAGACCAAGCCTATAATTTGCCTCTTAAATTTTATTCTTACTTATTTGTTTTTTCTTAGCTAGAA
>PVKA01016420.1:0-47965 GCA_004027165.1 Ctenomys sociabilis
CTTCTTCTTCTTCTTCTTCTTCTTTTGAGGAACTCAGTCCCTTGTGTTTGCCAGGGAAGCGCTTATTCCACTGAGCCATTTCCCTGGCCCCTTTCTTTCTTCCTCTTCTTATTTACATGTAGCTTTATCTTTGTTTTTCCCTTTTAGTCTCTTCTTTTTCCTCTTCCCTTCCCTTTCTCCCTCCCAAGGGTCCTTTCCTGGTTGAACATTTTCTTTCAATTTCCCAGTATCTGGTATACATTTTTGTCTTTCTTTACACACTGTTTCTCACAACAGAAAATGCAATACTTCAGCATGCATGTCTGATTTATTTCACTTAAGAGCATGATCTCAGAATGCATTCATTTACCTAGAAATGTGTCACATGTATCCTTCTTTGGAGCAGAGTAGCTAGCACTCCTTTGTATAAAAACACCATGCCTTCTTTACCTGTTCTTCTTTGATGGGCATTTGGGCTGTTTCAAAGAGTTAGCTATTACCAATATGCTGCTGTAAATCATCATATTTATGGCAGTATATTTATGGTGGCAGTATATCTACATATATCGCCAAGATGTGGGGTTTTTAATTCTTTTCATTTTTTTTAAGGTTTTTAATTATTTCAGGAAGATATCATGAAGGGAAATATCTGGGTCAAATGGGACCTCCTGTTTGAGTTTCTTGAGGAATCTTCACATCGATTGTACCAATCTATGCTCTCACCAACAGTAAAATAATGTTCAATTTCCCCCAAAGTCCCTCCAGTATTTGTTTTTGGTTGATTTCTTGACAATAGGTATTCTTTCTGGAGTGAGAAAAAAACTCAGTGCTCTTTTTTTAAAATTGCTTTCACTATTATAGGTCTGTTCTGGTTCCAAATGAATTTTAGGATTGTTTTCTCCAATTCTGAGATAAACTGTTAGCATTTTAAATGGAATTGTATTAAATCTGTACAATAATCTTGGAGGTATGACCCATTTCACTATTAGTTATTTCTACCCAAGAACAAGGGATAACTTTCCATTTTCTTTTATTTATTGATTTATTCATTTATTTATTTTCATTTTATGCATTTGGCACAGGGTCTCACCATGCAGCTCAGCCTCATAGTGATCCTCCTGTTTTCAGCTTCTTCGTGTTGGGATTACAGGTATTCACCACCATGCCCGGACTCATTCAGAGGCTCAGCACACCCCGGAGGCAGGGCCAGCATGGCATGTGGGACCAGGGATCAAACCCTGGTCCCTACACTTGCCAAAGCAGGCACTTAGTCTGCTGAGCTATCTCACTGGCCCTCCGTTTTCTGATATACTCTTTGTTATGGTCTGTGTCTAGTTGTCACCCAAGGCCTCATGCAGTCATTGGGTAAGACTTCTAAAGCTTGAAATTAACTCATGATCCACAGCTGGTATTATGGGCTGTGAGTGCTACACCTGCCCCGAGGCAGATGGCCTGATTCCAGTATAAGGAAGGGAGAGGGGCTTGCTAGCTGCCACAGCCACTGCTCCTCCCTTTGCTCTTTGCTGTTTTCTGCTACCAAGAACTGTTGCCTTTTCCATGTGCCATCCTGCCTTACAGCCAGCCAAGTATGAACTGAAACCTCCACTAACTGTGAGCTAAATATGCTTTTCCTTCCTTAATTTTGTGTGTCAGGTATTTTGTCCCAGCAATGAGAGAAAAGTAACCAAAACAGAATTTGGTACCAAGAAGTGGGGTTATTGCTGTGACTATATCAGGCCATGTGGATTATAAACCTTAGGCAATAGCTTATAGGAAGAGATAGAAAAGATTCAGAGATTTTCCTGAAAAAGAAGTGCTGGAACACCTCCAGCTCTTCTGTATGGGAGATTGTGGTCAGAGCTCAGAACACAAGAAGGCTGATAGAAATCCTGTCTATCAAGACCAAGATAGGGAGGTTTCTGCTAGAAAAAAGAGCCGCGTTGGTTGTTGGACTCCACATGATGTGTATTATGGCTTAGCAGAAAAGTTGTCTGAATTTTGTTCATGTCCATAGACCTTCTGAGACTGAGATTAAGCACAGTGGATGGATTAATCTTGAAAAAGAAATTTTAAGGCAGTCAAATGTTGAGACTATGGCATGGCTATTTTGGGGGGCTGTCTTAATTACTTTTCACTCATTACTGGGACAAAATACCTGACACTCAGAATTAAGAAAGAAAAGATTCATTTAGCTTACGGTTTGTGGAGGTTTTAGTCTGTTTGTCTGTCTCCCGGGCAGAGTGGCACATGACAGAGAGAAGCAGATCATGTCAGCAGAAAACAGTGAAGAGCAAAGGGGAGGGCAGCAGCTAAGCTTCTAGCCAGCTTCTTTCCCCTCCTAATATTGTAAACAAACTACCCTTGGGTTGGGGATGTAGAACTCACACAACATCCTTGCCCTCCTCTTGCACAGGGTGAGGATGTTTACAGACTAAGAATCCTGGCTCTCTGCTGAGTTACTTAATTAAACCTCTCAACTTCTCAAGTGACACAATGTATCAACCACTATAGGGGCTTTTTGTCAGATTTATGCTGAGAATCAAGAGCAAAAAAACCAAGTAGGATGACTTAAAATGTTGTCAGTTTGTCTGGAAAGGAAACACCAATAAAACTGTGGACTGCAAAGATAGAGCCAAGAGGATCTCCACTGCCAAAGAGGAACAAAAGAATGGAAAGGATAGCATGAGGGCATCACTGAAGGCAGCACGTTTCCGCCCTTTGCAACCTCAATGCTGCAAAAGTGGGAGACTGCTCTGAGCAAAATTCCTCAGAGTGCCATGTTCCACAATAGCAGCAGCAGCCGCACAAGGTTCCAGAATGGTAACGGCATAGACAATTTGTTCCTCAGATCAGATTTTGAATGATCAGAAATCCAGGCACTCAACCCTTGCAGTCAAGAGAAAGAAAGCCTGAATAGTGCTCTGGCTGGCAGCAGACCTTGGCATCCTCCATGTGGCAATGGTTTTAGGCACTTTCAGAATGCAGGAATTCTGAGGTTGAGAAGGCTTCCACCTATATTTCAGAAAAATGTCTGGGAGGCCAGGCAGTGTAGCCCTTGGGGGGGCAGTGTGTGAAACTGTGAGTGAGAAATCTAACTGCAGTGGAAACCCCAGAAGTCTGGAAAAGCCAAGAATGTGGATCATCTAAGGAAAGTTGCAAGGAGCGAGCAAAGCCAGCCTAAGAGAGAAACCATGGGAGCTACCACCAATAGTGCGATAGAGGTGGAACCACATGGACCTCACAGTTTGCCACAGATTGCTTCAAATGTTCCACATGGAACTACAGGAATTGTTTGCCCTTCTGGATTTTGAGCTTGCTTTGCTCTCACAGCTTTATACCCTGATGTTTGTACCTTTTGGAATAGTAATGTTTATCTTGTGTCATTGAATGTTGTGTTTAACTTTTCATTTGGATAGGCTCACAGCTAAGAGTTTACCGTAGATCTTGGAGGAGACTTGGAATTGTACTTTTCATCAACACTGAAACTGCTAGGAGTTTGGCAGCTCTTAGAGATGGACTAAAATGCCTTTTGCATAAAGGGTTGTGCTTGAGTCTTTGGGGAACCAGAGAAGAATATTATAGTTTGTGTCTAGTTGTCCCCCCAAAGACTCATGAAGCCACTGGGGCAGGCTTCTAGATTTCGTGATTAATTCATAGTCTAAAGCTGGTATTAGCAGTGTGACTGCTGCTGGGATTATGGGCTATGAGTGCTACACCTGCCCTGAAGCAGATGGCCTGATTCCAGCATAAGGAAGGGAGAGAGGCTTGCTAGCTGCCGTGGCCACTGCTCCTTCTTTGCTCTCTGCTGTTTTCTGCTGCCATTCTCTGTTGCCTTCTGCCATGTACCACTCCGGCTTAGAGCCAGCCAAGTGTGCACTGAAACCTCCAGTAACTGTGAGATAAATAAGGCTTTTCATCCTTAATTTGGGGTGTTGGGTATTTTGTCCCAGCAATGTGAGAAAAGTAGTTAAGACACTCTTCAATCTCCTTTTGGAGTGTTGTAGTCTTTGATATAAAGACCCTCTACTTCCTTCATTAGATTGACTCAATATATTATTGTGAAGGCGTAGTTTCCTTAAGCTCACTCTCAGTGAATTTTTTATTTGTGTATAAAGAAAGAAAAGACTCAATTCCAGGCAATTAGGAATGAAAAGGATGAGCCGGGCATGGTGGCACAGGTCTGTAATCCCAGCACTTGGGAGGCTGAGGCAGGAGGATTGTTGTGAGTTCGAGACCAGCCTGGGCTACAAAGTGAGCTTAAGACCAGCCTGAACTGCATAGTGAGACCCTGTTTCAAAAAGACAAGAAAGAAAAAAAAAAAAAAGGGAAAAGGATGAAATCACAAAAAGTCCTTGAGGACTCAATAAAATTATCAGTACTTACTTTGAGAATCTATATTCATATCAGATAGAAAACACAGAAGAAATGGACAAATTCCTAGGTACATATGAATTATCTAAGCTAAATCCAGAAGACATAAAAATTCTAAATAATGCATTGAAATTGAAATAAGTCAATAAAATTGAAGATGTAATTAAAAACCTACCAACAAAGAAAAGCTCAGGTCCTGATGGGATTCACTGTTAAATTCTACAAGAAATTTAGAGAAGATAAATGTCAATTCTCCTAAAACTCTTTAATGAAATTGAAAGTGAAGCAATATTCTCAGACACATTCTTGGAAGCAAGCATTACCTTGATGCCAAAACCAGAGAAGGATCCAACCAAAAGAGAACGACAGGCCAATCTTCCTAATGGACACAGATGTAAACTCTTCAATAAGATATTGCAAACATGGGCCAGGGAGATGGCTCAGTGGAATAAGTGCTTCTCTGGCAAGCTCAAGGGCCTGAGTTCAATCCTAAGTTCTGCCAAAAAATAAAAATAAAAAAAAAGATACCACAAACAGAATGTAGCAAATTGTCAAAAAGATTATACAACATGACCAATTAGGATTCATCCCAGGGATGAACGGGTGATTCAACATATGCAAATCCATAAATGTAATAAACTACATTAACAGAACCAAGGAACAAAAATTACATGATTATCTCCACAGATTTTCATGATAAAAAGAAAACTACAGAAAATTGGAATAGATGCTCTTTGTCTCAATCTGATAAAAGTCATCTGTGATAAACCAAAAGCCCACATCATCCTAAGTAGTCAGAAACTGAAAGCATTCACTCTAAAATCAGGAAAAACACAAGAATATCCACTTATTCAACATAGCTATAGGAACATTAGCCAGAGTAATTATACAAGAGAGAGAAATAAAAGTTATAAGGAGAGAAAAGGCAGAAATTAAATTATACTATTTGCAAGTAACATTGTGCTCAACATAGAGGATCCCCAGAACTCCACCAAAAGATGTCTAGATTTAATAATCAAATTTGGAAGCATAGTTGAATGCAATGTCGGTACTCAAAAATCAAGATCTCCAAATTTAAAAGAATGACAAAGAAGAAAACGTGGTAACTCAAAAACTTCAGTAATTAATTGATATATAAAATAATCATTCTTATTACTAACTAAATTTACATAAACCAGTTTATTTTAATGTATTTTTTCTGATACAACAGTGAAAAATTCACTAACTATTCTCAAAATTGCTCTTGAAAGTGGATGGGGTACTACCATAGAAGAAACCAGAGCCTGTGTGCTGGTGTATACCCCAGTCCTGTCTCTTCTTTTTTTTTCAGCCAAGGTCTTGCTAAGTTGCCCAGGTGGACCACAAACTTGTGATCCTCCTACATCAGCCTCCCAGAGCATTGGTTGACAGTAGGTTTTAGGCAATCATTTTTAATTTAGACTTATCCATCAACAAGATTAAAAATTTTATTTTTAAATACCACATGTAAAGAAAAAATGGAAAAATACAACCCAATATTTAGACTCAAGATGTCCTTTATTAGGTTGTCATATTCAAGAACGAAGGCAAAAATCACCATCCAAAATAAAGAAATATTCATCTATAACCATAGTAGAGAGCTTTCAAAATAATAGTTATAAGAAATGTAAATAACTAGAAAATCCTTTAACATAATTTAATGTTAACAGAGACAGTAGGACATAAAGCTATCTATTCAAATATACATATATGCATATACAAGTTAGATAGCTTGTATATGCACACATGTATGTTTGAATGCCTGTATATATATGAATATATGTGTTTTAACAGTAATCATTAATCTTAACTATAGAAAAATATAACTAAAATATTATTTGACATAACAGCACAACTAGAATTTCTTGCTTTTGTATTTTAATGTTTTTCTGTATTCTCAAATCCTTTTAAAATAAGAATGTGCTTGGGCCCAGGGAGACAGCTCAGCAGAATAAGCTTTTGCCTGGCAAGTGCTGGGTCCTGAGTTCAATCCCTGGTACAAAAAAAAAAAAATGTGTTCTTTCCATAGTCAAAAATTTTAGATTTCTGCTTATTTTATATTGTTCTTGAATACTTTAAAAAGAATTACATTGGAAAGAACTTTGAAAATTATAAATTAGAGGTTGTAAACCAGTGGACCACACATCTGTTTTTGTTTGGCTCATGGTATGTTTTGTAAGTTGATTTTGTTGCTGGTGTTGAAATGAAGGGGGGGGGGTTAAAAAAAAAAAAAAGAAAAGAAATGCAGGGAACTTGCATATAAAACTACATATTCAGCCATTTTGGAAAAATAAAATCTTGTCAACCTGATGCCAAATTCCCACAGTGCCCTCATGGCCGGAGCTGAGTAGCAGCTCCAGCTTGGTGAGGCATGAACGCACTGACAGCCTGCGTCTCTCATCCACTGACCTGCTCTGATCCTCAGGGCTGGGCTTTGCTAGGGCTCCTTCAGAAATGTGATGGCGACAGTGTTCATAGCTCCCTGGTGCCTGCCACCTGCTGCGGGCCTTGCCCCTGCACAGCCAAGGGTGGAGCACACTGAGGCCTGCAAGGCCTGAGTGGAGTAATGAGTGCGCTTGCCCATCCCAACACTGCTGAGCTGCCTCTCTGTCTGTCTCCCCCTATCAGGGTTTGTCACACAGGGTAGTACAGCCAGTTTCAAGCTATGCTGAAGTCACACAACTATGACTGGATTCTGTCACCCTGTGCCTTTTCTCTTTTTCAGTATTTTGCATTTATTACAGATGCTTCTAATTTCTTTTGACTTTTTAAAAATTTTTATGTAACTGGACAGGTTTTTGTAGATCTTCAAAGGCCCTAAATACACCTTTGTATTCTTCATATTAAATTGTGAATTAGAGTTCATCCATTCATACACCCACCCACTATCCATCCATCCATCCATCCATCTATCCATCCACTCACCCATACATTCACCCCCTAACTCATCCATCCATCCATCCACCCCCACCTACCCACTCATCCATCCATCCATCCATCCATCCATTCATCCATCCATCCATCCATCCATCCATTCCACAAATAGTATTTATAGTATTAAGAATTTTCAGTAGAAAATTGGACAGATAAGTGCTCATCCCTACTTCTGACTGAGTTGCACCTTTATGAAGGAAGACTGACAATTAAGAAATGAGCAAATAAGATGATTTTGGAGAGTGATACATACTAGGAAATGGAAGGAGAATATTGTGGGATGAGCAGAGGAAAAGGTAGGGTGAAGGCTGGGAAGTAGGAAAGCACTTGGCAAAGCAGAGGGGCAGAAAGAGGTTACAGGGCTGAATCACCAAGAAAGAAGGAGAGATGGAGAGAAGTTAGCCAGCGGAGGCCAGTTCCAGCCTTGCGGACACTTTAGGGAATTTAGATTTTCTTCAAACAGCAAAGGGAGCTTTTTGAAGGTTTTTAGGGAGACATTTAGAAGACTGTTGCAATAATTCAAACATGAAAGGATGGTAGTTAAACCATGCTTATATTAATGATATCCTTATGTAACCATAAGGATTTTCCTTAGGTCCTGAAGGGCCACAGAAATATAGTTATACATGTAATTAGTCTAGAACTCAGGAATTTCTGGGAGGCTAGATTTGAAGGGTAGTTCATGTTTTGCTGTGTTGAAGGGAATAAGTTAATATCATTCTCTGATTCTCATGTGCTATTTATTGAAACAGTACCATTATATTATATATTGCCTGAGGTCCAAACTATGACACAAGGCTTCTTCATCATGTGGAAATTGTTCACAGTTACAGAAAAGGCCCTACTTGGATATTTTTATACTTCTTTTTTCATTTTTCTCTATATGAAGTAGTTTTTATCATAAAGCTAAAATAGGTTTAATCTTTTCAAGACATTTTATACAGAAATTAAAATCATTATATGTGATACTAAAAATGCACAGAACTTAACTGAAGTGGCCTAAAAAATGTGTACAGCTGTTTCCATATTTTGCATCTGAAGGCCGAGACAACTCATCCTAACTGCCCTGTGGAGAACAATGATCAAACACCCGATCAAGGCCAGTGAGACAGCTCAAGGCATAAGCACCTGCTTTGGCAAGCGCAGGGACCAAGCCTCGATCCTCAGTCCCATCCCTGGGGTGCGCTGAGCTGGCAACCAAGTCTGGGCATGGTGGCACATGCCTGTAATCCCAGCCCTGGGGAGTCTGAAAACAGGAGGGTCACTACTAGTCTGAGCAGCATAGCAAGACCCTGTATCAAATCATAAAATAAAAAAGATACTATCATTCATAAGCACAAACTAATTTTTAGAGGGGTTAAAGTGTGACAAAAATGCATATCTTATAATTGGCAATAGTATAGTGACAGTAAAAAATCTCTTCATAAACAAAAAATGGAAGTTTGATTTACTGCTGCTCCACTACACAATTTTTCTTCCAATAATCAGAAAACATCGATTGACCACAAATCAAAATATCATTCTCTTTCTCTGCCTCTCTCTCACACATACATAGACTTATATAGTTACATCATTATACACACATATCTATACATATATCTCACTGTAACTTAAAGTCTCTAAAATTTTAACCTTCTAAACATATGAAGACAGTTGGAAAAGTCAATTTTTCTTCTTCCTCACTTAATTAAATATTTAATCAAGCCCAATATATGTTTCACACTGCCACTTCCCTACTTCTGGTTCCTGGGGAAGTTTGCTTTCTGAGAATAAAAGAATTATACTTAAAAAGTGCTTTCAGAAATTGACATAATGGTTGCACATTCCTATAATCCCAGGACTCTGGGAGGCTGAGACAGGAGTATGATTTCCAGTCCAGCCTGAGCAACTTAGCCACTTTGCAAGACTCTTTCTGAAAATAAAAAAATAACCTAAAAGAGGTAGGGCCTAGGGCTCTAGCTCAGTGTGAAGGTCCTGGGTTCAATCCCCAATACAAAAAAGAAAGGCAGGAAAGAAATAAACAAAGGAGGCTAAATAAAAGGTTGTTTATTTGTTGTTTTGAGGGAGCTTTCTTCAAAATTAATGGATACAATTAAAGGAAACTTTTTTTCCTATGAGTAAAACAGAAGTTAAATGGGAAAAAAGATAGCTATATGTAGACAGGGAAAGGTTCTTCAGAGCCAGGCTCAGTGTGACTAGGTGAGTTAGTGTGTGCTGACGTTTGAATCTCAGTGTGTTCTGAAGGCCTCCGCATCAAGGGCTTGGCCAACAGCCCATTGTATTCTGGAAGATGACCTCCTTGGAAGAAATATGGGGACCTCAGCCCCTTCTTCTCTCTCTTTTGACTCCTGGCCACCATTAGTGAGCAGCCTCCTCTGCCTCACGCCCCCCACGAACTGTATTCCTAGTGTTAGTGTGGCCCCCACACTGTTAGCTTCTCCGGGTTTTGGCTACAAGAGAGGAGTGCTGTGTCATATTTATTCCTGCGCCATCCCTGCCACGTAACTCACTGCTTACTCAATAGCAGGCATCTACCGAGCTCTTGTTGCTATTGGGGGCCTCAGTGTCATGACTGGTGAGCCTACCTCAAGCTCCTAGGTGCTGTTGAAAGCTTCTGCTTGGGTATCAGAGAAAGATCCAAAGGAGGTGCATCGTGTTTCTACCCCTATTTTTAATAAACTTTGTTATTTGTTCCTAATAAGATTATTTTTTTTTACTTTTTCTCATTTATTTGTCATGGTTTTAGTGTCATAAATAGAAAGGGTGATCAAATTATAGGGTATTTTTTAAATAAAAAATTATTATAGTATAATATATATTGTGATTAATCCCCCGCAAAATGCACTTCCTTACTTCAAATGCACAAATCCTATCACTCTCGCCGCTTTCTGAAGCAGTTCCTGAATCCACTGTTGTAAATATCTTCATGAGATACTTGCAGTGCTTGGCAGTGAGACGCAACGAGTGCTGCTACTGAGCGCGCCATCCACGAGGAACTCAGGCTCTTGGAGCCCTCGAGGCGCGCGCCCATCGGTCTCTCCAGGTCGGGCGCCTGGTGACATTTGCATTTCCGAAAAGTCAAACTGACTATGACAGGAAAACATTTTGAATCAACTCATAACACCGCTGACAAAAACAGACTTTGAAGACTGCTTAGAAAAGTAGCAAGAAAGATGAGACAAGTGTTAAGAATGTTTGAAAAATGTAAGCATTCATTGGCATTTTCCGTGATACCTAAGAATGCTGTACCCACCTGGAGGTGAAAAAAAAAATTATTTTAGAGGTTTTATAGCTTTGGCTGTTTGTTTTATAGGTACTTGTTATAGTTATTTTGGTTTTAGAGTTATGATTAGTTTGAATTATTTTTTTGTTTGTACAGTATGAGATGGGTTTAAATTTTCTCTTTCTCACTGTCTCTGTCTCTCTCTGTCTCTCTCTTTCTCTCTCTCTCTCTCTCTCCATATGGATATTCTACCCTGTTTTCCTATGCCAATTTGTTAAAAAGATTATCCATTCCTCTTGAATTTTCTTCAGTATTAATGTTTATTTTTTATAAATATAATTTCATATGTTATAATTAATCCTCTAGACTAGATAGTACTTTCTTTTTTAAAGATAATTTTATTGAGAAAGAAGTGGCAATAAGATAGTTTCAAAACAGATTAGTTGTACATTACAATAATTAATACATTGTATGTTGTTGTCTTTGTAGTACAAGATGCAGGCATGATACCTTATCTAAATACTATTCAAAACTTTCTTCTCATTGAACTAAGAGAAAGTAGCTGTATATCTATGCTATTTTGTATATACAGATATATTTTTTTCACTACAACATGGTCCCTTATTAATATCTCCCATTTTTGTTGACTTTTATCAGAGATGGATATTCCACTGTCATTCACATATTGCAGGTGCATAAATTCAGCAGAGTAATCCAATGTAGTCCAGTAGTCTATAATAGTAGTGGGTCATCCGCATGACTGGCAATGTCAGAAGATGTTGGCTCGAGCCTTTTACAGCTCAGCATATTAATGTGGTTTTACTTTTTATACCTTATGTTTATACTTTTCTGCTGGATGGTTAAGACCAAGATAATTGCACTATATATGAGGTACTTACAAAGCACAAAGTACTTCAGACTTATTTTAGAGAAGCTTTATTAGGGTCTATGGATTAGAAGATGAATCTACACATCTACTGTAGGGTTTGGTTTGTTGAGTTGCCAATTTGGAGGGCTTACCAAAGTGATAAAAATCTCAGAAAAGAGTGTCTGGAAATTTAAATTTGTCAGGTTTACAGAAGCACATCTGGAGGATTCTGAAAGTAAACCTGTCACTTGGCAAAAAATAAAATCAAGATGTTCTGAGAAATGAAGACATTTCATCTAACACAAACCAGAATAGCAAAATAAAAATGATGGATGTTTTAATTATTTTGAAAAAGGGGAATTGTGGAAATATAACATATTTAGGGTATAATCTTGTCCATAGCCATACTTTATTACATCAACTGCAGCTTATGTAGCCATACATGGCTTGCTAAAAAGAAAATTATAGAACTAGTCATAATGTTACTTGGAAATCTTGACATTTTAAGACTAGCTACAAACACAAAGCATTGTCAGTGTTTCTCTTCAGGTTTCTGTTACCTTTTAATTGGGAAGAATTCAAATCCTCTGACTAAGCTATGTCTACAACCACAACTATAAATGCTTGTATAAGACATGCAGTGTACAGTATCCCATTAATGGAAAGAGGAAAGAGCTGGTTAGCAAAGGGAGGTCATATAAACAATAAGGGCAAAATAACTACCTGCAAAGTTTCACTCATCACAAATTTGAGCCATGAATAATATCCTGAACATGTTGCTCTCCTCAAGCAAAGCCCCCCACAAGCTGTTTATTGATTCTGTTTTTTAAAGCACTGTCAATAGAGAATCACTTCCCTAATAAAGACACTTTCCAATATTGCCTTTTAGAGGCTGGAGAAATAGCTTGGTGGAATAAGTGCTTGCTTGGCAAGTGCAAGGTCCTGAGTTGGATCCTTGGTACCACCAGAAAGGAAGGAAGGAAGGAAGGAAGGAAGGAAGGAAGGAAGGAAGGAAGGAAGGAAGGAAGGAAGGAAGGAAGGAAGGAGAAAGAAATTATCTTTTATAGCCACCATGAAGCAATTATGTCATTCCTATTCATGTAAGCTAAGCCACTATAATCATTATCTAATTAAAACATTTTTAAAAAATTAAGCCTTGTAATTTCATCAAAATGATAGAAACAACTCTGAATCTTGGTAAAGTTTTTGCTTGGCAGGTGGGCTGGAGCAGTCGCCATAAATTTCTAATAATAACTACAGTCAGGCTTGTGTCACAGGAACACAAGAGGTTATTTTGTTGTCGTCATTTCCCAAGCGAATTCCTTAGCAAGTTATGATTCTCATAGGGCCACACAGTAAATCATTGGAGTTGAAGCAATAACTGCTGAATCATATCTGTGTTTATTGCAAAAGCAATTATAATGATGTATGCTGAGGAAGAAAATATAATGAAGGGAGGCTCTCCCAGTTCCCCATCTCCCTATGACCATAAATTTTAATTGCTTGTTATTATTTTGATTCAACATCTGAAATAACGCACTAAAATATTCTCTGAAGCAAATGTCTGTTCTAAATACACAATTCAATAGCATAATTAGGTCAAGTTAATTAGCTAACCACCAGCTCAGAGGCAGGACCTTTAGTTTTCAATAATAAAGATTCCTCTTATGTGTATACTAAGCTATTAGAGCTGCTTAAATATTGTTTGTAAATCCAAAATGATTTTTAAGAATCTTCTTCTTGCAGAAAATTATGCTTTTTCTAATACAGTTTGCTCTGCACAGAACACTGCTAAGTAACTGCTGTTTCACCAAAATCATTCTCCTTATATTATTAAGGATAAAAATATAAACATCCTTAAAACAAAGCTTTATTTTTAAGGATAAAAGTATAAGCATCCTTAAAACAGGTATAAACATTTCTAGAGCAGACACTGCCCTAAAGGAACATTAACCTACAAAGAAAATAAAACAAAGCAAAAGAAGTATTGAATTTAGACTCTCAGCCTGTAGTCTCATCCACAGCCTTGAATTTGAGGCTGCTATGTACAACCTGCTTCAGGAATCTCTGTGCTAGTATGCTGATATTGGAACTTAGAGGAGAAAAGCAAGACCATAACATTAAAATTAAAAAGCTGAGATTATTTCTCATTTTAGCTTATGGAACAGAAAGACAACATCTGGAGAAGTTATGCCCCCCCACACACAAAAGCACTACATAAGTACATTTTAAAAGAAGTGAAATTGTGAAACCTTCACTTTAGAAGAGTTTATGTGCTCTTGAGAAAAAGTGGTTTTGCTCATTCAACCGTAAAGTCATTTATTGTTTTAAGTCCCATGGAAAACACAGCTGAATATATGATGGGGCTTTTCAATGCAGTGAAATTATTATCTCATTGAATTCTAGCCACGGCATGGAACACAATAGAAATGATGTATCACTCCATTTTAAACTGTTGACTAAACACTTCTAGTTCGAGATGTCTAGCTTTATTTCTCTGCCTTCAAAAAAATCATACTGAAATAACACCAAAACAAACTCTCAGCAATCCTGTCAGCCCAGGAAATGTATCCTTAGCACCGTAGAAAAAGGAGGCATTTCTGATGAGGATGAACTGGAAGAAAAACATGACACAGCTGAATCTTCAAGTGAGCCTAAAGTTCAAAGGCAACACGGCCTAGAAACAGAAGAGTGAGCAAAGGTTCTCCTCCTGCCTGTGCCCGCGCCTGGCTTCCAGAAGCTGACTCACAGCGACTGCCTTTCACTAAGGCCACAGAAGAGCATTTTAAAAACAAAAGTCTAGGGCTGGGATATAGTTCAACAGTATGGGCCCTGCCTGGAAAGCAAGAGGTCCTGAGATTGAGTTGCAGTTCCCAAATCAATTTTAAAAAATAGAAAAAAATAAAAAAAATGTACATCTAAGGACAGGCAAGCAGATGATACTTCGGGAGACCCAATACAGCAATGTGGACATCAGGCCGCTGCACTTAGAAAATAGACAATTAGCATTCTCCATAAAAAGCCAATCTAGTTATATTTTTGTTACACTTAGGTAATGAACACATGCACACTCTAGCTATTATTAGTTTTAAATGCTCCCAGCTTTCTTAGGGTTTTAGTTCTTTTATTTATATAACTTATGAGCCATCTTTTATGTTGTTTGATTTCCTCAAAGGGTTGCTAAATATTTCTTGGTCATTGTCATTGTCTTAGTCATTATCTTGTCAGTGGGACAAAACACTAGGTATCCACAAGTTAAAGGAGGAGATGTTTTTCTAGATCAGGCTTTTAATCCATGGCTGGCTGGCTCCAAGGCAGAAGCAGCATCAGAGATCAGCCTGGGTGGAGGAAAGTCATTCAACCCATCATATCCAGAAAGCAGAGAGAGAACGGAGGAGCCAGGGACAAGGATCCACCTTTCTAGGTCATATTCCCAGTGACCTGCCTGTGCAAACCAGGCCCCACTTCATAACAGAACATTCAGCAGAACGCATCAGTGGCCTAGTCCACTGATGCATAAAGGCCTAGTTACGTCTGAATGCATGAGGCTTTGGGGAGACATTTATCTAAACCACAACATACACATACATGTGAGGAGGAAGGTCTCTTACTGCCTAGGTAATACATTATTTACTTCTACAAGAAAACTGTCATCTGAACACTGAAATATTCTCCTGCTGACAACAGGGTCTAAAGTAACAACTATAGATAAAATAGGCATGAAATGTTCAGCAACCCTTTGAGGAACTCGCACAACATAAAAGATGGCTAATAATTTCTATAAATAAAAGAACTAAAGCCCTAGGAAAGATGGGAGCATTTAAAAGTAAGAATAGCTAGAAACTTCTGAAAGACTCTAAAGAATCATCTGTTAAGAATAAGGATGCTAAGAGAAAGAAATTACTAAAACAATTCATAAATAGGAGATATAGGAAAGAAAACACAATTAAGAGATCAATCACAGATATTTTCCCAGGACAAATCTGAGGATAAAAAGTAAACAAGTCACAATAAATGTCAGAACTATGACAAAATAAGTAGAGATGAAGTATGAACTCATGTATCTATGAATTCTAACGTCCAGCACAGGTACCTCTGTGAAAAGAGAGAAAGAAAGAAGGATGGAAGAGAGGAGAGAGAAAAAGAAATCAAAATCCTGTGCATAAGAAACAACCTATAGCTTGAAAGACCCCAGTATTCTTGTCAATTTGAACCAAAATTTTGCATAGAGGAGGAGTAAAATCTGGTTTAAAAATTAAACAATGTTGAAAAGAAATAATTGGAGAGGTTGCTTTCTCAGTGGTAAGTTGTAATTAGGATAGTATGATCTAGAAGAGGGAAAGAAAATTAGTTTATAGCAACAGCCAGAGAATTCAGAAATGGAGCTACACATTTAGGAAAGCGTGTTAACTAGAGTGAGATCAGCAGGCAAAGGATAGACTAATCTGTAAATGGCACTAGGGTTATTCATTAGTCATATGCAAAATGGGCTCCCTGTCTCAGTTCTTCAAAGATAAAATCATTCCCACATGGATTAAAGATTTTTGTATGAATATTCAACTAGATGGTCCATATGTTCTAGTTTTAAGTGGACAGTGGCTCCACTTCTTTGGAGTGCAATCTGGTCAAATATATTCCTATTAACCAGTTTATCATTATGAGGACAAAACTCCTACCTTTCATCACCTAAAGAGAAGTTTATTTGGACTCTCAGTATTAGAGTTCAGTCCATTACAAATGACTCCAGAGCCATGGCAGAAGATCGTGGCTGAGGAAACCTGCTCAATCCTGACAGCCAACAAACAGAGGGAGAAGGGAGAAACTGGGACAGGAACACACCTTTCCTAGGTAAGTCCCCACTGACTACCTCTTTGAACCAGGACACACCTCCTAGGGGTTCACCAGTGGATTAATCAACTGATGAGTACAGTGCCTGTAAGAGACAAGCATCTCCCAAAGCCCATCTCTGAACACATGAGACATTGGAGGGATACTGCAGATCTCAATCATAACAGTGTGTAACAGCTATTGTGAGTGACTTATGTGACTTATCCTAAGACCTTATATTTTGAAAAACTAACGTGTTATTAAGAACATATTAAGGCTGCCCTGCAACTCCCCGGAGCCCCTGCGTCCAAGCCTGCTGAGCGAATGAGAATTTTTGTGACTGTTCCAGCCCCTGATCCATGCAAGCCTGGTTCGGTGAGTGTGTGGGAGAACTTTGGTGCTCCATGGTGCTCCCTGGGACAAGGGCACAACAGAGGGAAACCACAGGCTCACAATTGTGCCAGAAGGGCTGCAGCAAAAAGGACCTGAACACAATAGCTAGATCCATGCCAGGCATAACTGGATAATCTCAAACTTAATATATTGGCACCTGAATTTCATTATGTGCTAAGGCTGTAACTGCACCCAAGCTCTACACTAAAGGTCAGAGGTCGGTGCTATACAAAATGACAAGGACAAGGAGAAAAATGCAATCTCAGGCCTCTAGCCCACTAATGCTAAGTGAAGAGAATACAAGCTCTGCTGAAATGAATGAATTAAGAGAGTGGAATAAAAGAAACAACAGCACAAAGGTATAGAAGAACTCAAACCAGAATTAACATCTGAAATAAAAAAAGAAATTTTTAAATACATAGAATCTGAAGTAATGAATCAAATCCAGAAACATATGAGGGAAACCCAATGCCCACTCAGAACAAGTGCAGAGGACACTATTTTAGCTGAAACATATGAATTAACAGTGTCCCAAGCAAAGAAACAACAGCACAACGGTAAAGAGGAACTTAAGTTAGAAATAATTTCTGAAATGAAAAAAGAAATCTTTGAAATCATAGCATCTGAAGTAAAGAATCAATTCCAGAAATATATGGAAGAAACCCAATTTAGAAAAAACTCTGCAGTAAAACAATTAATAGCTACTTCTAAAAAGACATGGATAAAAAAATAGAGGAGATGAGAAATATGATGGATTTCCTGAATGAGCAATACAGGAAAGAAATAGATCTCATGAAACAGAGTCAGAGATATAGAAGAATTTCAAATGTCAATCATGAGTCTACAAAACTGTTTGAGTGAAAGCAAAAACAGAGTTTCAGATCTTGAAGATGCTGGTGTAGCTAGTGAAAAGGTGAGAAAGGATCTATTAAAAACAATGAGGATGCAGGAAAAAAATAATCCATCACCTACAAGATGACACAAAGATGAACAATGTGCGAGTAATAGGCATCAATGAGAAAGAAGGAGTCAGTACAAATAATATGAAAAGAATATGGGCAGAAGTAATAGCAGAAAACTTCCAAAATATGAGGAAACAATCTAACATTCAGGTAACTGAAGCATACAGAATGCCAAATAACTTCAACCCAAGTAAAAACACACCGAGACATATAATAGTCAAGATCCCAGAAATCCAATACAAGAATGTTATACTGAAAACTGCTAGAAAAAAGAAGCAGATAACATTCAAAGGAAAACCCATCAGAATTATAGCTGACATCTCTTCACAAACCATGAAGGGAAGGAGAGCACGGAGCAGCGTACTTCAAGTCCTCTATGAAAACAAATTCCAGCCCAGACGACTATACCCTGCAAAACTCTCTTTCAAGTTTGATGGAGAAGAAAAATACTTCCATGACAAAGAACAACTAAAGAACTTCATGATGACAAAGTCATCCCTACACAGACTACTGAAAGATGTTCTAGAGAGAAACCACAATAACCCAAACTCCAAGAATGAGAACAGAAGGAACCCACTAAATAGGGCAAACAAACAGGAAAAAAAAAAAAGGAGTAAACAACAGCAAGTAAATATCATGACAATCATAAGTCAACACATTTCAATTATAACCATCAATGTAAATGGACTCAATTCACCAATTAAGAGAAATAGACTGGCACAGTGGATTAGAAAACAAAATCCAACAATATGCTGCATACAAGAAACACACTTAACTCAAAAGGACATTCATAGGCTTGAAGTCAAAGGATAGGAAACAATACTACATGCCCCAGCACCTCAGAAAAAAGCATAAGTAGCAATTCTGTTCTCAGACACTCTCAACTTCAAACCAAGAATAATCAAACAACACCAAGAAGGCCACTATATATTGGTCAGGGGAAAAATTCAAGAGGAAGAGGTAACAATCATAAATATCTATGCACCAAACAAGGGAGCACTCAACTATGTAAGACAAATCTTAATGGACATGAAAAATTTAATATCCAAGACCACAATCTTAACAGGAGACCTTAACACCCCCTTATCACAAAAAATTGGTCAACCAGACAGAAGATTAGCAAAGAAGTAGTAAAACTGAACCAGAGCTTGAAACAAATAGACTTGGTGGACATATACAGAATGTTCTATACAACCACAGCTGAATACACATTTTTTTCAGCTGCACATGGGTCATTTTCTACATATTAGTCCATAGGTCATGCTTAACTATATGTAAGAAAACAGAAATTATCCCTTGCATATTATCTGACCACAGTGCAATGAAACTGGAAATAAACAACAAAAGAAACCAGAAAAACCCACTAAATACAATACCATGCCCAGCAATCAATGGGTTACAGATGAAATTAAACAAGAAATTCAACACTATCTACAATTCAATGAAAATTCAACCACAGCTTAGCAGAATTTATGAGATGTGATGAAAGCAGTTCTCGGAAGGAAAAATCATAGTTTTGTACTCACACATTAGGAAAACAGACGGGAACAAATGAATACCCTAATGTTGCACATCTAACATCCAGAAAAGGAAGAGCAAGCCAAACACAGAGCCCAAAGATGGGAAGAAATCATAAAGATTAGAGCAGAAATTAATTCAATTAGATAAAGAAAACAGTTCAAAGAATCAACAAATCAAAAAGCTGGGGTTTTGAAAGACTAAATAAAATCAATGAGCCCTTGCTAACCTCATCAAAAAGAGGAAAGAAAAAATTCAAATACAAGCAATAAGGAATGAAAAGGGTGAAATCACCACAGACCCAGTGCAAATTCAGAAAATTATCAGTAGCTACTTCAAGAATCTTTACACTTACAAAATAGAAGACAAAGAAGAAATGGACAGATTCCTTGAAAGGTACAAATTAACAAAACTGAATCAAGAAGATAGAACAGCTCTCTATAATCCAATAACAGCCAATGAAATACGAAATGTAATAAAAAGCCTGCTGACAAAGAAAAGTCCAGGTCCTGAGTATTGAGAGCTGAATTCTACAAGAAATTTATAGAAGATATAATCCTTACACTTCTCAAACTCTTCAATGAAATTGAAAAGGAGGCAGTCCTCCCAAAATCATTTCTGGAGGCAAGTATTATACTGATTCCAAAACCAAGAAAAGACATAATCAAAAAAAGATACCTATAGGCCAGTCTCCCTCATGAACATACATGCAAAAATCTTCAATAAAATCTTAACAAATAGAATACAGCAAATCATCCATAAGATCATACAATATCACCAGGTAGGATTCATCCCAGGAATGCAAGGATGGTTCAATATTCAAAAATCTAGAAATGTAATACACTATATTAATAGACTGAAATCTAAAAACCACATGATCATCTCAAATGATGCAGAAAAAGCTTTTGACAAAGTCCAACACTCATTCAAAGCCCTACAAAATATTGGAATAGATGGACTCTGCCTACATTTGATAAAAGACATTTATGACAACCCAATGGTTAATATAATTCTAAATGGGGAAAAACTGAAATCTGTTACTCTTAGATCTAGTACAGGACAAAGATGTCCTTTATCACCCTCCTATTCAATATAGTTTTGGAATCATTAGCAACAGCCATTAGAAAAGAGGGAGAAATAAAAGGAATAAGAATAGGTAAAGAAGATTATTTGCAGATCACATGATACTTTACTTGGAAGAACCAGAAAACTCCACCAAGAAGCTATTTGAATTAATACATGAAATCAGTAGCATAGTAGGATACAAGTCAATACTCAAAAGTCTATAGCATTTCTCTACACAGATAACAAACACTGAGAGGGAAACTACAGAAATAATTCCTTTTACAATAGTACAGCCCAAAATAAAATACCTTGGAATTTACTTAACCAAGGAAGTCAAAGATCTTTTCATGGAAAATTATAGCACCCTAAGAAAAGAGATTGTAGAGGATTTCAGAAAATGGAAAGATATTCCCTGCTCCTGGATATGAAGAACCAACATTGTGAGCATGACCATAATCTCAAAATTTTTATACAGATTTAATGCAATCCCTATCAAACTGCCACCAACATACCTCCAGACCCAGAGAAACATTTCCTAAGATTTATTTGGAACCAGAAAACACCTAGAATAGCAAAGGCAATCCTGGCCAACAAAGACAAGGCAGGAGGCATCACAATTCCTGACTTGAAATTATACTACAAAGCCACTGTGATAAAATCAACATGGTATTGGCAATGAAATAGACCTGAGGATCAATGGAATATATTAGAAGATGCAGAGGCCTCTAAGAACACACTCAGCCATCTGATCTTTGACAAAGAGGCCAAACATGCTTACTGGAAGAAAGATAGCCTCTTTAACAAATGATGATGGAAAAGCTGGCTTTCTATGTGCTAGTCCAGGTCTATCACCATGCACTAAGCTAAAGTCAAAATGGATTAAAGATCTAAACATTAAAACAGAAACACTCAATCTCCTGGAAGAGAAAATAGGAGGAACTCCTGAAGACATAGGGATAGGCAATGAGTTCATGAACAAAACATGTATTCACACAGGAAACACTTGAAAAAATTAAGAAATGGGATCAACTCTTATTGAGAAGTTTCTGCACGTCAAAAGAAAATGTCAACAAAGTGAAAAGACAACCCACAAGCTCCAAAACAAATCTTAACTAAGAATGTATAAAGAACTAAGATATATTATGGCCCTCAATTTAAAGACCCAATCCAGAAATGGGCATCTGAGATGAATACACACTTCTCAGAGGATGAAATTAAAGGGAATAAATATATGAAAAAATGTTCCATATTGCCAGCCATCCATGAAATGCAAGTTAAAACAACACTGAGATACCATCTCCCTCCAGAAAGAATGGCTATCATAAAGAAATCAACCAACAACAAATGTTTTAGAGGATGTGGGAAAAGGGAACACTTCTCCACTTCTGGTGGGAATGTAGACTGGTACAACCATTGTGGAGATCAGCATGGAGACTCCTCACAAAACTAGGACTGGAAATCCCACTCAAGACAGCTATCCGCCTACTGGGAATTTTCCTAGAGGAACTGAAAACATTATATCATAGTGATATATGTGTACCTATGTTTACAGCAGCACAATTTGTGATAGCCAAATCTTAGAAACAACCAAGATGTCAGTCACATGAGGAATGGTTGAAAAAGATGTGGTATTTCTATACAATGGAAAATTACTCAGCTATAAAGAATGATAAACTTGAAGCATTTATATTGAAGTGGATGCCACTTGAACATATACTCATAAGTGGAATAATCCAGACATACATGTGCAAATACCATATAGTCTCCCTAGTATAAGAAATCAAAAGAAAAAATATAAATAGAAATGTATAACAGCAACTAAAAAGAATTTAGTCATATAGTTAGGGTAAACTGAACTGCGTATGTTGCATGGTACTAATCAGCTTTTCTTTTAGATGGTTAACAACCTAATTTTGCAGATCAAAACTTGGAGAAATGGAAGGGCTACAAGGCCAACCAACATTTTGGCCCTAGCCTTTCAAGGTCAGTGAAGACTCAGGATGTAGGAGAACCTGTACTGTAACATCATGGAACTGAACTGTGCCCCAAATTTTCTGATTAAGGAGATTATGAAACCACCGAAGAATATGATCAATGATCTATAGTGTGCCTAAGGACAGTCAAATGGAGAGAAAATTTTTTCTTAGGCTCTCACAGAGAGCAAACTGGTCAAGCGATGGCCATGACTCATCCATACGGCTGACACTGACAAAGGATCTACAGAGTGAGGTACAGGGTTACAGGATGAACCCTGAGGGGGCTTGACTGACTTCATCAGATACAAAAGTGACATCTTTTGTTATATAGGTCTTGCTTTAGCTTGGTCTTAACTATCCAGCAGACAAGTATGAGAATGAGGTATATAAAATAAGGCCATAATAATAGGCTGAGCTGTAAATGGCTCTAGTCAACAACTTATTCAGATAACCCACTATTATTGTGGACTGCTGGACTGTGTTGGATTGTTTTGCTGAATTCAAGCACCTATAGTAGTTGAATGACAATAGAATACCCATCTTTGACAGGACTAAACAAATAAATGGGCATACAAAGGAAGAACCATTCTGTGTTTATATTGAAAGTACAGTTAGGATGAATATGCAGTACTTCTGCATATTCTGTGAGAAGAAAGATTTGCACAAGTAGTGTTTGGACAGGAAATCCTGTCTGCTCCTTGTACTATGGATAACTTCCAGGAAGATAACAATGTAAAAAATATTAATTATTGAAACTGTACTATAATTCAGCTTTAAAATAAAAAATAAGTATACAGCTGCATTCTCTTAATTCATTGATTAGAGGCATCTGCTCTAATAGTGTTTGTAAGTAGAGTATCATGTATGCACCTTGTACAACAAAAAACCACTATGAAAACAATATGTAATGTATTGATTATTGAATCTGTCCTGCTAATGTGGTATGAAAATCTATCTGTTCTTCAATAAAATAAAATTAAAAAGAAGATATTAAGGTATTTTTATATAATGGAGTATTATTCAGCTATAGAAAAAGATACACTTGAAGCTTTTATAGGTGAATGGATGAAACTAGAGACCATACTTGTAAGTGAAATAAATTTGACCCTCATGGTCTCCCTAATGTAACAACCTGAAAGAGTAAATAAAATCCAAAAGGTACAATAGATACTTTAAGAGGGAAAGAAACTGTTCAAAAGGAAGGAATGAGTGGGATGTGGGAAAGGAAGAAAGAAAAGAAGGAAGGGGAAAACTATGTATGTATACACACAGGAAACCTGGGATAATTGTACTGCTGATTTCTACTGTTCCACTAAGAGGAACAATTAATGCTCAATTTTTTCTTTTAAGTTTTTAATTATTTAGTTTTGACCAATTTTGCATAGTAATATCTGAAAAACTAATTTGAAGACAACAATATGCAAAATAACAACCACTGTTGAATTCCTATCTTTTATTTGGTAAAATTCTATATCATTTCTAATGGTTGCCTTACTAGGCTTTACTCTCTTAAATTTTTTTAAAGAAGACATATTGGGGTTATTTAAATAGGAACAAATAAATAAATACAAACAAAATTTCTGAAATGCAAACATCAACCAAAAGGATAGCAAATAAATTGTGGTACACCATAAATTGTGGTTGAATCACTGGGATACTGCATATGAGGTACAGTAATGAATGAGAGACACTTGTATCAGCATTAAAACTCAAAAGCAAACTGAAAATGGTATATGGAGTATAATGCTACCTACTCAAATTACAAAAGCATGCAGAGCAATATTTTATGTATGTATATGTACACATTTAAAATATCTAAAATTATCTAAGAATGATGCACAACATTTTATGGTGATACTTGGGGAGATAAAATGATAGGATTCAGGAGTACATATAGAAGGCTCTAACAATGCCTGTAAATTTTGTACGCATTATAGCATATATCAAGATTTTAATGAAAATGACAAATGTTTGTTTATATTTTTCCATGTTTTCTGCATGTTTAAAATATTTTATATAGCCATTGCAATACATTGAGTTCCATAGAGACAGCACCAGGTCAAGTGAGAGCCAGACAGGCACTGGACGACTCAGTACCTCACTGAGGAAAATAAGTAAACATGGACAAAGGAGATCCTTAGTAGCCGAGCGGCAAGACATCATCACAGGCATTCTTTGTGCAAACTTGCCAAGAGGAGCACCCAGATGCTTTTGTGAACTCTCAGAGTTTTCTAAGAAGTGCTCGGAGAGGTGGAAGACTGTGTCTGCTAAAGAAAAAAAGAAAATATGAAAACATGGCAAAAGCGGACAAGGCTCGTTATGAAAGAGAAATGAAAACTTGTATTCCTCCTAAAGGAGAAACAAAAAAGAAGTTCAAGGATCCCAATGCGCCCAAGAGGCCTCCTTCAGGCTTCTTCTTGCTCTATTCTGAGTATCGCCCACAAATCAAAGGAGAACATCCTGGCCTCTGCATTGGTGATGTCACAAAGGAACTTGGAGAAATGTGGAATAATACTGCAGCAGATGACGAGCAGGCATACGAGAAGGCTGCTGAGCTGAAGGAGAAGTATGAAAAGGATATTGCTGCCTACCGAGCTAAAGGAAAACCTGACGCAGCCAAAAAGGGAGTCGTCAAGGCTGAGAAAAACAAAAAGAAGGAAGAAGAGGAGACTGAGGAAAATGAGGATGAAGAGGAGGAAGAAGATGAAGAGGAGGAGGAGGATGAAGAAGAGGATGATGATGAATAAGTTGACTCTAGCACAGTTTTTTTTTTCTTGTCTATAGAGCATTTAACCCCCCTGTACACACCTCACTCTTTTTGAAGAAAAAAAATTGAAATGTAAGGCTGTGTAAGATTTGTTTTTAAACTGTACGGTGTTTTTCTTTTTTTTTTTTTTTTGTATAGTTAACACACTCCTGAATGTGTCTTTAGATAGCCCTGTCCTGGTGGTATTTTCAATAGCCACTAACCTTGCCTGGTACAGTATGAGGGTCGTAAATTGGCATGGATAATTTAAGCAGGATCTTAGTGCACAGCACAAATTAGTTATATATGGGGACGGTAGTTTTTCATCTTCAGTTGTCTCTGATACAGCTTATACGAAATAATTCTTGTCCTGTTAACTGAATACCACTCTGTAATTGCAAAAAAAAAAAAAAGTTGCAACTGTTTTGTTGACATTCTGAATGCTTCTAAGTAAATACAATATTGTATAATAAGGATTGGCCAGATAGCTCAGCAGACTCAAGTGTCTGCTTAGGCAAAGCACAGGGACTAGGGTTCGATCCTTGGCACCACATGTCATGCTGGCCCTGCCCACAGGACACGCTGAGAAGGCAGTTGAGACTGGGCCTGGTCGTGTGCACCTATAATCTCAGTGCTTGGGAGGCTGAAAACAGAAGGATCATTAAGAGTCTGATCTGTGTAGTGGAGCCTTGTAAACTCTGTACTAAATATGCAACATATGTATTTTTTTACTTATTTATTTATAATAGTCACATTATAATTAATTTAACAAGCTCATTTTATAATTAACTGACAATAAAATAACTCATTTTATAATTAATTCAACAAACATTAAATGTAAGTGTACTTTCAAAAGAATGAGAAAATAAAACAGTAAAACTTATAGCTAATTCTAAATAAGGATTAATGCAATATATATATATATATATATATATATATATAGTTTAAATATCTTGCCCAATGTCATATAGTAAAAGAAGTAGGTAAACTTTCTTACCAAAAATTTTGCTCTTCTGCTTAAAATTCTCAAATAAGACTAAACCAACATAGTAATTGTGCATACCTTTTCAAATAAGGTATATGACCTTCAAATTATAAGGTTGAAGAGGATTATAAACACAAATAAATACTAGGAGGAAATTTTTGCAATGTATGTCCTTAAAAGGCGTAATCCTCAGGATGAAAATATTCAACTAAAGAAAGATGTGATAAAAAGTCATTAAGAGAAAATTTATTAGCAAAGAAATATGGGGTTAGGTAGATAGCTCAGTAGAGTAAGCTCTTGCCTGAGAAGCACAAGGTCCTGAGTTCAATCCCTGGTACCACAAAAAAAATGCAAAAGGGCCAAAAACATGAGAAAAACATTCTCAAAGAAAACAATGTGAATTAAAAATTTTAGACTGCTAGTGCTATTCGTGGTTGGGCAGACTGTGGGGAGGGATACTTTCATGTGTCATCTTTTTAACTATGAAAAGCATGGCATATTAGTAAGTTCTTTCGTAACTAAAAAGACACATATCTTGTTCAGTACTAAACCAGAAGTTTCTCCTCATACATGCAAAGATTTATGCACAGTGTTATTTCAAATAATGATATGTTGGAAGTACTCAAAACAGGAACTAGTTAAGATACAGACTATGCACGTTGTGGGATATGTTATGCTATATTATATATGAAAACTATACCATTTATACAGAATGAATTATAAACATATGTACTTGCATGGAATGGTTACTAATAAAAAGAGTGAAAAAAACAGAATAGTTGTATTAACATTTAAAAAGGTAAAATTATATATATCTATAAATAGTCACAACATCATGACATAATGGCAATTATTATCCCCATACATGCAGATATATGAACATTTTCTAGGGAAATGCCATTATTATCAAAGATACACTAATTAAAGTGATCAGTGAGAAAATAGTGAGAGTAACTCTGACATTTTACTGTATGTGCTTCTGCACTACATGAAATATTTATAATATATGACTTTGAAATACTGTGTAATTAAAATTATGAAATGCTTGAAAAATAAATTTCATGCTTTGATTGTTTATAGCAGACAAATCCATGCAGACATGCCCTTAGCAGAAGTATGTGGGAGAATTTTAATGAGCAGTGAGGCTTAGCTTGGGATTTGACCTTGCAGCTATTACAGAATCTACTTCTTGTCTCACTTCTCATGGACAGTGTTACTGGGCAAATCAACGCTTCCCAAAGCAGGATCAATGATCGCTAAACATTACTAAGCACATACAGTGTTCTCTTCGAGGGCATCACCCGAAGAGACTTCTTGTATTCCTCACAACCTCTCAGAACAGATACTGCTTTTACTCCCATTTTCTAGACAAGAACACTAAATTTGGAGAGACTAGATAAAGCTGGGCTTTGAGGCTAAGCAGCCTGGCCCCAGGGTTTGTTTGGTAAGTACTGCTCTCTGTTGCTCCCCTGGCTCGAAATCCCATCTGTTTCTTTTGGTCTCTTCTGTATCGTGTGCACTGGTTTGGAAGCAGCTGGGCTCACTCAAGATTAAATCAGTGTGCTGGCGCGTCAGTGAAGCCCTTTAACAGACGCTAACAGAACTCAGAATCAAGTAGCCAGCCATGACATTGCTAATTTACTTGCTAGCCTGGTAACAATGACTCTCTAAAGAGACTGCCTGCTACACCCTGTCAATTGTTATTTTGGTATTCTTTCACTTATTGACTCACCTGGCAGCCACATTTCATTTGGAGTGACAGTAAGTACTACCTGACTTTTCTCTTTTGTGACAGAGCATCAATATTGATATCTTCCCCAGCTTCACATTCTTAATGTGATTGAGTATTTACTGCTCGTCTTCACTGAGGTATGATAAATGATAATAACATTTACCAAATTCTTAAAAAGCCACAAATTTGGGAAAAGGTAAAAACATATTACACTTCAAAGGTGTTATTTTCAGGGTTCTTTCCTTTCCCTGGACTGTATTCCTAATCCTAGTGTGGCCCCCACATGTTAGCTTCTCCGGGTTTTGGCTACAAGAGAGGAATGCTGTGTCATATTTATTCCTGCGCCATCCCTGCCACGTAACTCACTGCTTACTCAATAGCAGGCATCTACTGAGCTCTTGTTGCTCTTGGGGGCCTCAGTGTCATGACTGGTGAGCCTACCTCAAGCTCCTAGGTGCTGATGAAAGCTTCTGCTTGGGTATCAGAGAAAGATCCAAAGGAGGTGCAGCTTGTTTTTACTAACTACCCCCTCCTTGATTTCCCAAAATACCTTCAAAACTTAATGAGACATCAGAAATTACTGGAGGGTCAGACCAATATTTCTAACATGAATAGTTAAAAGGAAATGTAATTTATATGTATAAATTGATTTGTTAAGTCATGCATCAAAACACATCTGCTTTTTCATTTGGTCTTTGGGGTTCTTTGCTGGAAAGGACGGCAGATGATATGTGAGTCTCAGACAGTTACAAAGACACTTACCCCTCTCCTCCAAGTTGGTTTTCCTTTCAAGTTTGCCCCATCAGCAGAGAATTTGTAGAAAGCATGTATTCAGCAACGTATTTCTTTGTGACTCCATTATTTAATTTAGTCTAACATCTGAGCTGGGAAGAAAAAATTCTACATAGAAGAGGGTTCTGATGTTGAGAGGAATCAAGAATTTTCCTTAACGAGAAATATCTGTTGAATCAGAAGAATGTAGCTCTCCCAAGGATAAGTGCTCATTGATATAGGAAATAGAGTCTAGATTGATAGTTTTAAAAAGTGCACAAGCTATACAGGACCCACATCCAAGACAGCCAGGCTGTATTTAAAAAGAAGAATGTCCATCTCACCATTCCCTCTTTGTAGCTTTTAAAAAAGTAAAATAAAATAAAAGGTCACAACAGTAGAATCATTCAGCCATTGGTGCCTAGGAAAAAGGCACTGACATTTCTCACATTAGGCCAGTTTGCATTTCGTGGCTCCTCACTATATCTTTTCTCACAGATGAGTGGCGACCAGGAGCCTCCTGAGAACACCCAGGATGGATGGAAGAAAGGTGCCTCTTTCTGCTACACAGAGAAACAAAGCTGGTGTGGTTGTCTCCCTGCTTTGGTTTGTTTTCTTTTAAAGGACTGGCATTTTTGTCTATATGTTGATATGCTGATGATATTCTTAAATATCTCAAATTTTATAATTTCTCAGATTTACAAATGATATAGAATTGAGATAAATTTTCAAGATATCATTTCCTGTACATAATTACTTCTCTGAAATTCCAGTTGTTATGTTTTCTTCAAACAGTATTTTCCTTACATTAGTTCTAAACAGGTAGATGCTGTCAAAAATATGGAAGGACCTTTTACCAGAACTGCATCTCTAATTCCTTCATGAATAGAAGTCCATTCATCTGTCTAGTATTCATCTCTCTGAATTCGTGTCCTTTTTTAACTTCCATAGCTATTACTATGCTGAGAACTTCCAATTGAGAATGAAACTGACATGTATTCAATTTATAATGACTGACATTTTTGAAGATAAATTGAAATGTGCATTTTAGAAAAGCTTACCTACATATTTAGAAAGAGTTCAAATTCATAAGCAAACAGCCCTATTATTTACCAAAAAAGGAGGAAACACCTCAGGATGGAGGACAAGATTTACACAATTTGATTTAAGTAAGTGGTCTACTTAACAGGTAGGAATATGAGGAAGCCCCTTGGAGGCAGAAATCATTCTTTATTTTGTTTTGTTGTTCAATGACTTCCTAGTACCTAGAATAGACCAGGCGAAAAGTTGGTTAATAATACACGTTTATTGAATAATTTAATCATTAATTCAGGGCCCATATTTTTATTTTATATGTAGGAAGTGAAATTCATAGGATTTGCTGTTTAGCTTCCCTATTAAAAAGCAAGGCCTCATTGGCAGAGCTCCCTATTTTATTGTGTCATCTAGGTCACTGTCCTTTCTCCATCCTCAGCTGCAAGGAGCAACGTACCTCAAGGCCAGAGCCAAGACTCTAGAGGACAAGAGGTGGCAGGAGTAAGATTAGGCAGATTGTGGGTTTGGAATTTTGATTTTTTTTTAATGTTTAAATTTTTTTTCTTCAAAAAGAATGAGTTGTATACAGAGGAGTTCAATGCTTTATCGACAAGAAAAAAACTGCACTAGAACCAACTTGTTCATCTTCATCTTCATCCTCATCTTCTTCCTCTTCTTTCTCCTCATCCTCCTCATACTCCTCCTCTCCTTTTTCTTGCTCTTTTCAGCCTTGACGACTCCCTTTTCCGCTGTATCAGGTTCTCCTTTAGTCCTATCGGCAGTGACGTCCTTTTCATCCTTTTCCTGCCACATAGCAGCCTTCTTCTTATATGGCTGCTCGCCATCTGCTGCAGTATAAGGAGTTTTCATTTGGAGGCTTAACAATCCTTTAATGTTTTGAGCTTCTGATGTTTTCAATTCAATATTTATTAAATAATGATTGCATGTGCGTGTCAAAAAGTTTTTGGCACTGACGGCATGGCAATGCTTTATACCACTATTCTTCTTCCATTCAGTTGGAGTTTAGAAACAAAAATAAAAAGGTTGGTGAATTGATTTGCTAGCTGCATAAGGTCTAGATGAGGAGGCCACCGTGTGAAGAGGTGAAGCGGGACCTGAGATACGAACGGTACAGTGGCATCGACCCACGAGGGGGACTGTTTTCCTTGTGGAGAGTAGGAAACCACCAGTGATCTCACAGGGAAACAGTGCTGGCCAGTTTAAGAGAGGACGCAGGCCAGGAGAGCGGACGGAGAACAGCAGCCCTGGAAGTGCAGTGTTGCAGCCCACTGGGAAACCACCGCATGTTTTAAAGCAGGGAGGCTGGCAGAATAGCTCAGTGGTCTAAAGTGCCTGCTTAGGCAAACTTAGGCAAGCACAAGCACGAAGGGACGTGCCGCGACAGCCCCGCCCTCAGGGTGGGCAGAATCGGCCACAAAAATATAAAATAAAATAAAGAACTGTAGGAATACAGTCTGGTATCTTTAAGATTCCAGACTGGTTAACTGGTTTTCTTTTGTTCTGTTCTGTTTCTAACATATCTTTGTCAACGAATTATTTAAGGTCAAAAGAGATAGAGAAGAGAAAACAGCTCAAGAGAGAAGACGAGAAAAGACACTAGAAAGAGCTCCTTCTGATTTACAACTCCCAATACCTGAAAAGAATAATTGTTTAAAATATATATTCCTAGGACCTACTGATGAAAGATTCTGATTTGGGAAATAGTAAACAGAACCCCAAAGTAATATTTTACCCTAAGTCATTTAGATATAAATGGATAAGCTATTAATTTAGTTCAAGAATTGCTTGATGTTGAAAAGAAAATATTTAAGAATCTTCTAAGTCAATCAACTCTTTCCAACAGCAAAGACAAATCACAGGAAGGGATTGTACTCTGTCTAGAAAATAGCTCCTTCCTGCCCTTGACTAGAGTTGAATCTTTAAGAAAAACAAATTTTTAGAACTTTCTTTAAGAGGAGCAAGAGCATAAAGAATATATATTTGAAAGAAGTCACAATATCCAAAGCATTTATCTGATGATTCAGTTTCTTAATTTCTCCCACACATTCTAAGATCCAATCTTTGCTCCAGTTCTCTACTATTGTGATTACAGATATCTTTGCACATTAAAGTCTTGTGTTTGTTTTTCACTTTACTCAGCAACACACAGAAAGCTACTGTGGATAACAAGTCTCAGCTTATCTCCATTTCTCCATTTGTAGAAATGTTCTAACTGCTCTGATCTTGAGTGTAATTATAGGCAAGAAGGAGAAGGAGGAGAAGTGGAAGGAAAAGAAGAAGGAGGAGGAAAAGGAGAAAGAGGAGGAGGAGGAGAAAGGAAGAGGGAGAGAAGGAGAAAGGAGGAAGAGGAAAAGGAGAAAGGGGAGGAGAAGGAGAAAGAGGGAGAGGAGAAGGAGAAAGGAAGGGTGGAGAAGGAGAAAGGAGGAAGAGGAGAAGGAGAAAGAGGAGGAGGAGAAGGAAAAGAATAGGGTGGGGGAGGGGAGAGGAAAGAGAAGAGAAGGGGAGGTGATTTTTGCACACATGGTCAAGGATCTCAGATGGAAATTCAGACTTGACTTTGGAGCCCAAAAAAATAAGGAAGTTTGGGCACAATTTTAGAATTCCAAACACTCTAACAAGATGTGGTGCAAAATGACACTGCCCTGAGCATTAGGTTTCAAGCAGACTTTATGTAACATTTTTCAATCCACAATAAAGATGTCCTTGCTTTAACATTCACACTTGCATCTACCAAACACCCAGGATTGATTTTTGAGTATGTTCTGAGGTAGAGATCAATTGGTCAACTCACCCAGCACTATTGATTGAATACATAAATATCCTTTTCCCCTCTGTACTTCTAACACTATCACATAGAATCAGTCATTACCATCATCATGATTTTATAAATTCGTCTTTGCCACTAAACCAAGAGCATAAGCCTTTCATTTAATCATTTTTTCTGTTTAACTAACACAGCTGCTTATTAAAAGTACATATTCAGTAAAGGTTCATCTATACCATATCAATCTAAAACATGAGCATTGTTCATGCAGAAAATGTACAATCTTTTTTCAAAATTCAAGTATCTTATCTCAGTATATTATTTAAGAAAATTTTACCACAATGTAAAGGTTAGTGAATCATTGTAGCAGGTCTTGAAGGGCTCAAAAAACAAGGGAACTGGAAGGAGACAGGCAATAGTCTAATATTTTGAGTTTTGAGCATATTATCTCTACTGATACGGATTCCTGAAAATAGTATGAAATAAACTTTAAGAAAGTTTTTTTTTAATCTTTATTTATTTATTTGGTGCAGTGCCTCATTATGCAGCTCAGACTCATTGTGGTCCTCCTGTCTCAGTCTCCCCAGCGCTGGGATTACAGGCACATGCCGTCGCACTCCTTTTTTTTTTTAAATAGAGTAAAGTATTTCAGCAGTTAACAGTTGATTGAGAGCAACTTATTATAGACTAATTTTAACAGTTCTGGAGAAAACCAAAATGATCGACCCTAAATTAATAGACATTGTAGAACCAGTTATTATTGGTAATACACGGGGAGATCACTCTTCTTTCTTCTGTCCTACTGGGGAGACACAAATCCTCTCTTCCTGCAGAGAACCACTGACCAGCCCAGCTGCAGCACCCAAAGATGCTGAGGAAGCTGTGAGCAGACTGCCTCCCACAAGTTTACGTTGCTAGGTTTTCCAGTCTTTGTGAGGCTGGAATTGCTTGCTTCCTTTGTCTGTCTCTGAGACAAGATTTGTGGCTAGCTGCTAAATAATAGTGAAGCCAGGCGCTAATAGCACAACTTGAGAGGCTGACTTTCAAGAAAGCATTAACTTTTCTCCCATGTGAGAGACATGGCACATGTTAATGTGCTTCTTTTTGTTATGCTAATCTGCCTTTTGTTACAAGTGTCTTAGCTATAAACTAGTGTAGGTTGAGAAAAGATTATACATTTTTGTCTTTTATCTCTTTTTATAGCACATTTATCTTGGAAAATTGAGAAAAGTGATTTATGGATTTTGGAATTACATAGTTGGTGTATTGTCTCATAATACTTTAGTGCATAAGAACTTAGACAAGTTTTTGAAGATGTGCATCATGACTTTTAAACTATGTGCTGTTCCTGGTCCTAATGCACAGAGTAAATAATAGCCAAATAATAGTCAGTGAATGATTTGTAACACAATCCTCCTGTCTTAGCCTCCCCTGTGCTAGAACGATATAGACGTGCACCACCACGCCAGGTTTCGGGACCTGTGAGGCTCGCCTGGGACGGCATGGCGTGGCGTACCGGGGATCGAACTCTGGTCCTTACACTTGCCAGGCAGGCACTCAGACTGCCCAGCTATCTCCCCAACACTGTCAATGTTTATTCAGAAGAAGATATCATTGTCGTATTTATAGTCCTATTAGTACAAAACATTGTGCCTCTAATTCTCTTTTTCTGTGGAAAGAAAAAGTTTACTTCAGATAGGTTCTATGTCTCTTGAAAGGCCATTTCTAACTTATCTTATGTACTTTGTGAATATTGTGCATAACTTTTTATTTCTTTATTTACTTATTTTTGCATTTTCTAAATTAAAGTTGCCGGAAAAAAAAATATATATATATTAAATTATATATATAAATATATTTTTAAATATATATATACATGTTCTTTCTGCACATCATTTAATTGCAATGCTTCTTAGTTTTGCATATTTTCAGTTGTATCTTTAGATTTGAGAATAGTAATAATGCCATGTTCACTTTTTCAAACCTATAAACACCTTAATTCTCCTTAAATTTTATGATATTAGTCCCAAGTTACATAACATAAATTATGATCTTATTATAAGCAGAATCATCCATTTTTAAAGGCTTCCATGTGGCAAAATGAAAATTACTTAGATATTCCCTAACTTCCTTGTTTAAAATGAATTAAAAATGAGAGGCGAAATAATTCTCAGTTAAGAAGACATGGGAAGGGCTGGCAAGATAGCTCAGCGGTCTAGAGCGCCTCCCAGGGACCGCGGTTCGAGCCCCAGCACCACATGCCATGCCAGCCCCTCCCCGCAGGGCCGGCTGAGGTCACACCCCACCCCCGTGAAAAAAGAATCCGTGATGTGTAGCAAGACACTGTAATAAATAAAGGAATTTAAAAAAAAAAGAAGAAGAAGACATGGGAAGAAGAGAGCCATATGCGTCAGTCTACAGATGGGAGCAGAGAGTGAAGACACAGGGGAGATGTGGCCCATACAATACCAGCACTAGCGAGTGTAGCAGACCCATGTAGGGACGCCGTATCCTGGAAGAAAATGTAAAGAACGAATTAAATATTACATGTGCTATCCCAGGGGTGGGGGCAATACAAAAGCAGGGAACTGGGAGCTAAGAAAGGACAGAGTGAAGCGCAGAAAGCAAATTTCATTTCCATAACAATTTCACTTGGAATCAAGCTTTAAAACATACTACATACTGTATCGCCCTAATGAGTTACTGTGGGATTTCTTTTCTTCTGAGGAGCTTGTGGGAAGAACTAAGATGAGTTATTAGAGTCGACACAACAAATAAATGGACAGAGACGGACCAAGGCTTTTCAGAGGGACAGCTTAAATTCCTTAAATAAAACAAAAGCATTAGCAGAATTTCCTGGGAGTGAAGAGTTCATTAGAACTGACTCTCCACACCGTCACTCTGAGGCATCAAACCCGCAGATAGAAGCAGCCCCAGGATCCAGAGTATGTGGAGCATGCTCTGAGGCATGAAAGGAAAGCTCTGGACATTCAGGAAGCCTTCCAGATCATGGTGGGGAAGTGTTCTTTCCTTTCAGTCCTACTCAGAGGTTTCTCTTTCAGAAAAATCAAATGTCAGAGAGCAGAGGTTAGTGTAACAGGAGCAATGGGTAGAAACAGATTGGCTCTGGGGGCAGAATGTCCACCTGAATTGTGTCCCGCTATCTCCCATTAATGATTAGGGTAAAACCCTGAAGCTCTGCAAACCCTAGTGGACTCATAAGTAAAAGAGTATTTTAAAAACCCAACTATCTATTAACATAAGAAACAGATATAAATTCTATGACCTAACACTTGACACCTCTAAAGGAAATTTAAGATGTTAGCTTGACCTTATTGACATTAATAGATCATTTTGAAATATGTTCTTACTTTATTTTTAAATATGTTATTACTTTTTTTTTTTAAATCTCCCCTCTTTCAGCAGAAGTGACCATTGGCTGAGAGAAGACAGGATGTGAATGTAATCAAAAATCCACCCCCATGATACCACATGTAATATTTAAATCATTCTTTACATTTGCTTATTTTTTGTATCTGGACTTCTAAATAGACACTTAAAATCTACCTCTGGGGCAGCAGTCCTGAAGTCCTAGCTTTTGGTGGTAACTACTGGACTTTGACAAAGAAACAGGTGCTCAAATCCTCAAGGCTTCCTGTAACTATTAAGAAACAGAGCTCAGAGGGCTTCGTACTGTCCTATCACCATGGGCCAGGAAACAGAGGATGGGGATTAGTGTGTGTCCTACAGGGCAGACAGTGCGTAGAACCACGGCAGCCTGCTATGTTCCAAGCACTTCACACAAGCACTTAACTCAGCCTTCTTCATAACAATATTTTATACACAAAAGAAAATTGAAGCTCAGAGAGGTTAAGCAAGTAATCCAAGATAACACAGCTCATACTTGAAGGTGCGAGTGTTTGAGTCTTTGGGATTTGGCCCCAGTCTATCATTTCAATCATTATACTGCCATCCTATAAAACCTAGCCCTGCCTTTGGGAGGAAGTTCTGAAAGAGTATGGGCAGGAATGAGATTTTTCTATAATTTAAGATCCAAATCTTTGGCAGGCGTGGTTTTAAACAATGTCAATCATGCTTAGAAATTCCAAAGTAGAGGGGACTGTTTAAATAAGGCCTGACACTTATAAAATGCCTGCACCATGAACCAGTCAGTATTTGGTCACTGTATTATGATCACCTCATCTTATTAGGATGCTGTTTACTACTCCTCTGAGTCTTATTCCAGGCATAGAACTAAGTGCCAAGCCTTCTTGAAGAGCACGAGCCACTGCTTCCAGGGGTTGGCCACCCTCTGTGCCCACGACTTCTGTTCTGTACATTTCTCTCAGCTCTGATACCTGTGGTCAGTGGCTCTTCATTCTTGGCTAACAAAATTGTTCTTAGGCCAACTCAGCCATTCTCTGGAAACCTAGGTGTCACATCTCATGCTGCCTTCCTTTGCTCACTAAATAAAATGCCGGATGGCAAAAAACAAAAAAGCAGTTCACAGATCTTCCTCATGTTCTACCTCCAGCCCACCACAATTACACACACACACACACACACATAAACACACACACACACACATAAACACACACACACACATAAACACACACACACACACACACACACACACACACACGCCTGTGTGTGCATGTGAAAACAATGCACCAGTAAGCAGGTCAGTATGAAATGTATGTTCATGAAGACAGCTGGTGGGATCTGTCTGCTCTGCCCTCCCCACTCCTACAACAGCTGGGCATTTGAATGTTACTGATGCTCATCCAGGTGCTTCTGAAATTGGGAAACAGGGAGAAATGTAAAGAGGCCCTCATGCTTGGGCTTGTGGGTCATTTTTTGTATATATATAAGAGGGCCAGTGAGATAGCTCAGCGGTCTGAGTGCTTGCTTAGGGTTCAATCCTGGCACCACATGTTACACTGGCCCCTCCCCTGGGAGCACTAAGCCAGTGATGGAGTCTAGACATGGTGGCACATGCCTGTACTCCCAGCACTAAGGAGGCAGAAAGCAGAAGGATCACTATGAGTCCAAGCTGCAAAGCCAGGCACTATGATCCAATACCCTGTGTACATTGTGAGATGTTTCAACAAGGAACAGGAATATTTCTAAAATCCAGTTCAATCTAACACAGCCCAACATTTAACTTAGGTATTCACAAAGATAACAGAAACTATACTAAGTATAGCTTTCCCTAGAGCACCAGAATTCCTACAGACACTCTGAAGACCACTCTGAAACCCTTCATATGACAGAAGGTTTGCTGGATGGACAAGTAGTAAGCAACAATCAATTGTTATTAAAATGCTCTACCTTCATAAATGTTTTGAAAATTGTGACCATATGTAGCCACTACTCTGGCTCCCTCCAAGAGCTCAGAAGAGCTCTTGCAAATGAGAAGACCTGGAGACTGTACTTTTTCACTATGTAGCAAATTCAGCTCTCAGCATAAAATACCTCAGGGAAAATGAAAGAGGACAGGAAGACCTAGCAAACCTGTCCCCTGCCTTCTTCCATCCCAGGGATCTTAACCTCATCCTAGGACAAAGGAAGGGAGAAGAAAAAGGGACTCAATCTGGAAAAGAAGAAAATTCAAAGGAGGCAGCTTAAACTTCTTCCCATCTTTTGACCAGAATAGGGGATAGTGGCCAAGTTGAGTTCAGTTGCAGAAAACAAAACTACAGTTCCACATTTCTAATCCAGGACTTAAAATATCAAGCACTCTGTGTATAAAAATAAAATGACTGAAACAGAGAAAAACCAAGGAATCCAACTCTGTCTGGTTACAAAGAACAAATAACATCTTGGATAGATTTATGTACTTTTCTGTGGTAATCTCTGTGTGTCTAAAGTTCTGTTTGACTTGGAGACATGGAACCCTTAGTAGGTTTATCTTGCCTTGGTTTGAGTATGGCACTAGCTGATTATTGTGCAAGGTCTGGAAATGTTACTTGGTGTCTGCCAGGAAGCTGCCCTGGGGATTCCTCAGGAAGAGAGATGGGTACAGCTAGAACCAACCCTACCACCAAAAGGTAACGCATAGGAACACATGTACTATAAGCTGAGTTCAACGTGCCCCTAGTCATTTTGAATTCCTACATCAAATACTTCAAACTGTGACTGTGTTTGGAAACGGGACCTTGAAAGAGGTAATCAGGTACGTTACGATTGTATGGATGGTCCCTACTTCAAATGAGTAGCATCTTTACAAAAAGATATTGAGATATATACAAGCCCAGAGAAGGTCAGGTTGAGACTCCAGGAGAAGCCAAGCAGAGAAAAGGAGACCCTGGAGAAACCAGCCTTACCAAAAATCTTAATGTCAGACTTCCAGACTCAGAACTATGAGACTAAAAGTTCCTGTTGTTTAAACCACCCAGCCTGTGTTATGTTATCAAGGCAAACCTGGTAAATGGATACAATTTTCAACTACAGTCTGGGTAGACTGGTGAAGTTTCCAAGTATGCTCATAAATAATGATGCCTTCATTAAAGTGTTGAAAACACAATCATTCCACCCATTGTCCCTACTGTTTCCTGTAGTTTCACTAAAGTCAAGCAGGGTCAAAAGGAACTAAATAGAAATTCCAGGAAATAAACAATTCATGTGTTTTCAATTGCAGTCATTGTGAGAAGCACGATGAGATTTCACACCATCCCATTCAGTCTTCCTCAATCACAAATAATCTTTTTGTCTAATAGATCTACCCTGGGTATGTTATCTGCTTAGTAGTTACTTGTGGCGATCTTGTCATCAGGTCAACTGTGTCAACTTCCTCATCCCTAGAACAAGTACCTGACAACCTCAACTCAAAGGAGGATGGATTTTATTTTGGCTCACAGCTTCATTCCATGCTTGGCCAGCGTGGAGACACAAACAGCACGGCTGATGGCCTGGGCAGAGAAAGCATCCAAGACAGCCAGGAAGCAGAGATAGAACAGAAGGGACAGGAACAATACCCACTCCATGCCAGTGACTCCCTTCCAACCAGTTCCACCTCAGAGCTGCAAGTCAGCTGTAGCATCCGCAGTCTGATCACCTTTTGAGTGCATGAGGCTTTGGGGAGCATTTTGGATGCAAATCATAAATGAATGGTAGTGTTTGTGCTCAAGAAACCCACAACTTTCTTTTTGAAGCCCATGTAGGGTTCTCACTATGCAGTTCAGACTCATAGTGATCCTCCTATCTCAGCCTTCACAGCAATGGGATTGTAGGCTTGCCTCGCCACACATGGTTTCTGGGCTGGCTTGGAAAGCCTAGGGTTCTGGGGTCAGCACAGAACACAGTACTGGGGATCAAACTTGGGCTCTTGTGTTTGCCAGGCAGATACTCAGACCACTGAGCTATCTCCCCAACCCCAACATCTTTCTTAATAATAGCCCCTAAGCACAAAAGGAGGAGTGCTGGTAATTGCTATATGCCAACAAGAAGA
This sequence comes from Ctenomys sociabilis, assembly GCA_004027165.1. Classification (NCBI taxonomy): domain Eukaryota; kingdom Metazoa; phylum Chordata; class Mammalia; order Rodentia; family Ctenomyidae; genus Ctenomys; species Ctenomys sociabilis. The sequence goes on from PVKA01016420.1 coordinate 39,639, forward strand.
CTAAAATGCTCTCTTTAGGTGAAAATATATTACATATATATATATATATGTAATTAATTACAGTATATTGCAAAATAAATATTTGTTATTGTTTTAATCTCTTACTGCTGTGTGGTTTACAAATTAAGCTTTATCATAGGTATGAATGTCTTAGAAGAAACATACTATCATTACACAGTGTTTGATAAAGTTCTCTGTTTCAGGTACTCACTGGTTTTAGAATGAATTCCTCAAAGTTAAGGAGTTTTAGGCAAGTATCTTCTATATCTGGCAATTTCTACCAATTTCCTATGAATGTTAATAAGGCATTTCTAAAGACAAAATATCCTAAAAACTGATGCTGCAGTAGGACATACATCTTTACTATTGGGCCATAACCACATGCTGCAGATCTTGGAGACTAGTAATAATTTCTGGGCAAAACTTATTCAAAGTGATTTGAGTCTTTGAAATAAATTGCCAGCCTATAGTTGGGATGGGGAACAGGAGAAAAAATGCCTCTTCCCAAAGGTGTCTGCATTGCAAGCCCCCAGACCTGTGAACCCCTGTGGAGAGAAAAGAATGCCCTCAAAGATCAGGTTGGCGTGATGTTGTCATAAGGATGCTTCTTGGGGAAAGAGGAGCAAGGGATATGATGGTGGAAGAATAGACGCAGATTCATTAAGCATGATATTCTGCTGGACTGAGGATGGTGGAAGGGACCACAGCCAAAGAATACAGCTGGAAAAAGCAAGAAAGTATTTTTTTTCTGAGAGGCTCCAATAGGAACATAGCTCTGCTGACTCATTTCGGACTTATGACCTCCTGAACCTTAACATAATAATCCTGAGCTGTTTTAAGTCACTAAATTTGTGGCAGTTACTAACTCATGTGCTCTATTACAGCAGCAATAAGAAACAAATACTACATGCATGCTACAGAATCCCCTAACAGCACAAGATGTTTCCTGGTCCTCAAAACATTATGATACGAATAAGAAGCTTATCAACACCAAGTTAAATTTCTACTGGAAAATGAACCAGGTTAAGCCCATTAAATAGTTGGCCAGGGAGAACTCTGGGCTGTTTTGTAAGCCTTGAATCTGTGGCAGGTCCTGCCCATCCCATCTTCCCCCAATCTTTATCGACTTAGTCTGCACACCGAGCTCTGAGTTACACCCACTACAGGCTGCTTGGTTACTCTGACCAATGCCCAAGGCTCAGAAATCTTACTTTTTGGTAGGAAAAAAAAAAAACTTTATAGAAAAGATATATCTCAGAATATAGCTATATAGGTTCATAACCACTTCTCTTTGCTAAGGAAATGAAACTAGATTTTCATGGAGAGTAGCAATGAAAGAACATCTTGGCAGGATGTGAGTTTCATGTTAGGGACAGTGCCAGTCCAATCTGGCTTTGCCTTTAGTCTAAGTTACAATGAAATTAACAACTAGCATGGATAGATACATTTTGGACTCTGTGGTTTTTCCTAGACCTGAATCAATCAAGAGAAGCCCAGTGGTTTCAGAACAAATTGATCAAATTTTCATTTCATGTCTGACATTTAAAGCAGAGCATTATAAGTAGCTCACATGCCCTTAAGGAAAACTTAGATGTAGAATTTCTGTAAGTTCAAACTGCTCTTTCAAGAGTGGGAAAGGTTGAGGGCTATTAAAATAATAATCATAATAGCAATAACTCTCATTTATTGGACATCAATTGTATGCCAGACACAATGGTAGGTTCTTCACATGCATCCTATAGTCTTCATTATAACTCTGAAAGTGAGTGATATTACCACTGTTTTTTCTTTTTTTTTTTTTTTTCTTTTTGTGGCTGGCAGCCCACCCTGGGGCAGGATTGGCATAGCATATGGTACTGGGGATCGAACCATGGTCCCTGGGCACTTGCCTAAGCTTGCCTACACAGGCGCTTTTAGATCACTGGGCTATCTCACTGGTCCCCACTATTTTCTGTATTAGAAATTTTAGGCTGTGTGGTTTGCTTAAAGCAGCACAGGTAGAGTGTTGGAGATACACATAGAATAATTTACATGAGAGACAAAAACTTATGTTTTATTCACATATGTTGTGATATACATTAGGAAGACAATGTGCTACTGTTTTCTCCTATGTCTACAACTTATATTTTATTTTGAGATACTAACTATAAAAACAAGCTTTGGCATTTCCTCAAAATTTTTACATGCAAGCATGGACATCTATTACTTGGCCGTACCAAGCATCACACTCCCTTCTGGTAACAGCTCCTTGATCTTCTCCTAGTCTGGATGCACAGGTGGGTTTGATCATACCTACTAACCCCCAAGCTAGACATTGTGATGACTGAGATTCAAGTCTGAATTGCAACTGTTCCTAGGTAGTCAAAGTGCTGCACTACCCTGAGGTGATATGCCTGGTCATATGATGCAGCAGGGTGAATGAAAACTTTCCTCCAAACTTTTGCTGGAACTCCTGAGAAAGAGAGACTGTTTTCACACTGAAGTTACTAGCACAATAAAACAAAAGCCCAGAAACAAAGAAATAGTCTGTCTGAGTTTGTACATATCATCAAAGAAAGCTATTCCAAGTGAAGGAGAATAAGCCAACTGCTGAGGAGAACAAATTCCTGAAGATGTTTCAATCTCTGGATTCATCTATACCTGAAGCCATCTGGATTCCTCCACTTAATGACATGATAAATATATTTTCATTTTATTATCTTAATTTTTAAATTAAAAACCTTGTAACACAAAGCATAGTCTCTCTCTGAAATTTTCTATTAGACACTAATTATGTTTTAGAGAAACACCAAGACATTTGTGGTCATTTTTCACTACAACAACCCAGAGAAAACTAATCTGGGTTCTAATCATTATATATTTCCTGGAGAATCTCGAGAACCAAATCCTAACATTCAAAGTTCTTTTGGAGAAAACCCTGGGCTCTGGGAAAGGAAATGTGAGTTTAAACTTGAGGTGTGTTATGTGAACACTTCCAGGCATAGATAAGGATAAAAGGACAGGTCACAGAGGTATGATATGGGTCTGAGGCTAACATAACAGGCGAGGCGTGTACCTTGTTGTGTGCCATGCAATGATCACTACCGAGGACACTGACACTCATGTTCAAAGTTTGTAAGAGTAATAGTAAACCAGAAACAGAGTGTTTGGGTCTGGGAAATCCAGGCATCATTATCAGGGATGGCGCTAGTCCTGTCCAATCTTGATGGCAAGGTTAAGCAGTGACAAGGAGAAAAGAGCAACAAGAACACTGAATGCGAGGAGCAGCAGCCGTGATGGTAGCAAGCCTGAGACAACAGGAGCTTTCACAGTAGCACACTTATAGCAACCACTGAGAAAGAACATGAAGTCCCCAGATCCCTCATGGGGAGAGAGCAAAGACTGAAGGATGATGGGATGCCAGTAAGAGTTCTGAAGCAGGGACAGGGAAATCAAAGAAATACTACAGCAACTATTAGACGAGTCTTGATTGCCCTGATAGTCTGATGTCAGAAGGACCCATGCCCAGTAGTTTATACTTAACCAGCCTCTTAAATGAGTCCAAGTCTGCTTTTTTATGGTTGTCACTGCTCTTGGGATGATGTGTGGAGATTCTCAAAGTCCACGACTCAGCCTCATTGATCTACTTACAATGACTTCACGAAGTGATCACCAGACACCTCAGTCTCAAATGTCTGCCTTTGGCAGGAGGTTTCCTCTGTGTCTCAGTTTACCTGTACGTCTTCAGAAGAAAAGTGGTCATAGAAGCATTTAGTCATATATCTTTAAAGAAAGCACTAAAGAAATGATTCTTATGCAGCTGAATGACATAAAGGCTAAAAAAGATACCCTTTTATTCATTCAAAGATAACAGCATTTAGTATTAATTTATCCAAGCCAGCTTTATTTCTAAGCAAATGATTTTTAATTTTTTTGTCTTTCTTATAGTAGGCTAGCTTTACACTCTTAAAATAAAATGGGATGGTGTCAGTAATATTATACCATAATTTGAAAACTCCTAAGAACATTTGAGCTCTTCATTTAACTTTAGAGATACCAGGCCACTACTTAAAGAAACTCTCACCTATTTAGACTTTGATTTTATTATTGGTCAAGACAGAAACCCACAGAAAAACTGTTAAGACTATTAGCAATAAAAACAATTCATTAGGAAGAGCCTAAACTTATTCTTAGAATCACAAGGAAATCTCTTAAGTAATAAAAAAGTTTTTAATATTTTTTTGTTTGTTTATTTATTTGGTGCAAGGTTTCACTACGCAGCTCAGACTCGTGATTCTTCTCTCTCAGCCTCCCCAGAGCTGGGGTTACAGGAATGTGCCACTATATCTGGTTTTCAGTGGCCTGGGGTTCCCAGGTGGCACAGAATGTGGTACCAGGGATCGAACCCCGGGTCATTGCGCTTGCCAGTCAAGCACTTAAACCACCAGGCTATCTCTGCAAGGCCCTCAACAGATTCTTGTTCCTATTTCTGAGGCCTTCTGAGCTTAGGAAATGTGAACAAAAACAACTGAAAAGAGCTTTCTCTGCACAACTGTAGTTGCAGTAGTCCCTCACTATTTCAGGGTTCACTTTTTACAGGCTTTCAAAAATATTGATCTAAATTATTTATCGCAGAGTTTTTCACTATACAGAGGGGTTGTGCAGCACTATACAGTATACATACGTTAAATTTCTGTAGATTTACAAGTTTAGAAAATGGCTAAGAACATTAGAAGTGGTTTTTAAAGTGTGGGAAAGGTTTCTGAGTGTGGAAAGGGTTTATAAAGCCTTTAAAAATATATTAATACTAAAATAAATATAATGTCGCTACTTCACTGATTTTATTTATCGCTGGGGCGTAACATCTGGGATAATGAGGAACCACTGTAGTTTTATTTGTTTATCTTCCTTGCTTTTTAATTGAAATGTGAGTAAAAGGTAATTTGATTTTTTATTTATCAATCTGTCTCTACTGAACAGAAAACAGTGGCATCTATTTCCTAACCTCCAGGGAAGGACACTTAATTACACTGATCTAAATTACCCTTTGGTAAGTAGCAATGCTTCTGTCTTTCTTTAATCATTAAGATTAATTGTGATTCTGGGAAATAGTAGCCAGTAAGAATAACAATATATGGTATCATAATGTGGACTTTGCTGCTGTTTGATTTTCTTAAATTGGAGTGAAAGTTTAAAGTAACATTAAGCAAGTGTAGCTCAGACGCACACACACATACACACACACACACACACACACATACACACACACACACACACATGCACACACTGGAACAGCAAACAATTGTGAGACTAAATTTTGTTTTTCTAAAAATTTTTTAGAATCATAGGTTTATGAAAAATCCTTGTATATTATACAGGAGACAGATTTTTTTTTTTAATTTTAGGGAAGGGGTTACAGGGTGTCCAGGGCCTCACTACTGGATCTGACTCATAGTGATCTGCCTGTTTACAGCCTCCCAAGAGTTGGTATTAAAATATTTTTAAGAGCTATCTTTTCTTTATTAGCTAATCTTTCTTTACTCATCAAAAAGTATAACCAAAACAAAACAAAACAATTTTTTAAAAAGCAGATAAATACAGATAGAAATAAAGCTAATAGAGAACAAAAATTAAGATTTCATAAATTCCTTTCTTTTCAACCTTTCTTGAGTAATGGTGGACAAAGTATCTTAAGACAATTCAAAAAATGGAAAAGGTGGAAAGAACTTTGACATCATCTACACACGTACCTCTCTCCCACACATCACAGCCCTAACTACATGAGCGAGGGATGTGTCCACTTTGATCTTTATCAAACTCTGTTTACAGAAGAGAAATCTGAATCTCAGAGAATCTGAGGTGCCCAGTACCATTCCACCAGCCATTAAGAGATCAGAATCTGCAATTTCCTGTCCAATTGTCATTTCCTTTATCCACATTCCCTGGAACCTATGAAAGGTCAGAACAATAATCTAATTCATAATGCTGATATGATATTAAAGCTAGAAAGAATGAAGTTATCTAGTACAAACAGCCATATTTTTCTAGAGGAAAATTATGAGACTCAGATAGATTGTAGGCAGAACACAGAGATAATAGTCAGTAATCAACATATTCCATCCTGGGACCTGAAGGGGAGAGCTAGCTCCTGGTCACATGGACTTTTTTATCTCTTCCTCATCTTAGGTGGGTCCTATACTGGATATTTCCTCCAGTGTGCTAAGTAAAGCATTCCAAAGATCTGAGTAGGGAAGATTCTCAAGATATGCCTAAATTCCTTGAGTTCATTATAGTTGTCTTTGAAAGAGACCATGTGATTGGATTCCCAATTCTACCTATTTTCTCTGCATCAAATAATGGAGTGATCTGCCCTAACTTGGATTAAACGATGTAATTTCATTCTACATATTATAGTGGAAAATAGAGGTTGTGAGGGGACTTTGGACTATGTCCCTGATCACTTTAAGCTAAAAGTAAATACATCCTAGGCAAAGCTTAAAGGATCAAGAGAAGGAGACTATTGCTTCTAGTTGTAATTTTACTTAACGAAAATCTACTTATCAGTAGGAGACACAGTGAAATCTCAATCTTTGCAGGGCATTTTGAGGTCTTCTCTCTCCATGCAAGAGAAGCATGGAGGGGATTAGGGGACTGGTTTTTCCAGTTGGATACTAAGACCACACCTGTCACAACCAAACTCCTTATTGTTGATAAAAAGTGTTTATTTGCCACAATACTTCTGGAAATTCTAATTCTTTTTCAAATCATTTGTATGCCCTGGTACCATCAACATCAACAGTAATAGTAGCTGCGATTAAGTGATTCTACTTACAGTATACACTAGGGGATGTGCATTATGCCCCACTACAACACAGGGTATTCATGTGTTATGGTCATCCTCTCACTGGTGATAAATTGGAGACCCCAGAATGTCCTCAGAGTCATACTGATAAATTAAGGACAGATAATACTTCCATTTATTCCTTAACTATTATAGCTCTTTAGAAATTCTGTTTCTCCTCTAAACACATTCTGGTTTCTGATATCCTAGTAGCTAAACTGAAGGTTTAGAAACAATGCCCAATCTCAGAGAAAATGCCTTTGCTCTGATAATGGAGATGGGTTGCTTACTTTCTATCACTGGGGGCTCAAATAGCAAAGAAGTGCAAAGGCTAAAATGGGGCTATTGTTTATAGCTGTGCATTTTGCTTATTCTCTACATTTTCAATAAAAGAAACAGTATAACTCATGTTATGAGACTCTTCAAACTTGGCGGGTCATACGGGGACCCTAGAGAAATAAGCATTTGAGTAGGTTGAAGATGTCTGAGCAAAGGAAAACTTGGAGATTGAAGTATGACACTTTCTAATCAGAATAATATTAAATTCCAAAAAGGTGGGACAAAAATACGTACTAACTTTGGGATAGAGTGGGAGAAGGAAACAATAAGATTGAAAAGATTTTAGAAATACTAAGTAAGATAGAAGGAATGTAGGAGGTGCTGAGGATGATAGGGTGGTTGACAGGGTGGAGTTTTGGTATGATTTAAAGTGTATATTTAATATTTAATAAGGTTTAATGTGAGCTGTCAGAATAGTACTTTCTAGGTTAGAATAAGGTATTCTCAGAGACTCAAAGGACCAGAGATGTATTATTGTCTCTTAACTCTTTATATGACATTATGTAATTATGTTGACACTGAGCACTAAAAATTGACCTACCCTTCTTAATGACATGAAAGTTAATCTCACCAGGGGTTACTCAACATCTCGTAATATTGAGGAATGAGGCTTTATGTGCTAGATGCTATTAATGATTGAGTAGGTATGCATATTAAATTTGTTCAAAAATAGTATCACTGAATCCATTTCCCTTCTTAGCTTCTAGTGATGAATTAAACTCTCATAACTACAATTTATTTTATTCTCAATGGCTTATTTATTCTCAATAGAAATAATGGCTCAGGATGAACCGAAAGGGGAGCAGTTTCTGCACTGCAACTTGTTAATTTAAAAAAGTGTTATCTTGATCTGCTAGCCTCAACTATAAAGCAAGACATAAGACGTAGTGTGGGGGCCAGGGAGATGGCTCAGTGGAATAAGCACTTTCCTGGAAAGTGCAACGGCCTGAATTCAATCCCTGATTCCAAAAACAAAAGACATAGGGTGGTAGTTCACCATGACATTTATAACTTATTACTATTGTGATTGTAGTTTATAACCAATGTGTCCCTGGCCCCAGCTGCTCTGAGAAGTAACCATTTGCTATAAAACATAAACAGATGGGGAGGTGTATGCAGGCATGTATCTGTATAGGTGTCCCTGAAGAATATGAATACTTTATTATTT
>PVKA01016421.1:0-47965 GCA_004027165.1 Ctenomys sociabilis
TCGCTGACCTTGAAAGGCTAGGTCCAAAATGTTGGCTGGCCTTGTGGCTCTTCTATTTCTTCAACTCTGACTTGGGATCTTAGGTTGTTAACCATCCAGAAGAAAAGCTGATTAGTATCCTGCAGCTTATGCCATTCACTTTGCCTTATCTGACTCAATTGATTTTACTTGTTATACATTTCCTTTTGTATTTCTGCTTGGTGAAGGTTTTAAAGCTTGTAAGTTATTGTTTTTTATTAATTTTATTGAGAAATAGCAGTGGGACTTGAAAACTGATTAGTGGAAATTAAGGAGAGAGAAAAGTACTTTCAAAAGGAAGTCTTTGGAGATCAGTGTATTGCAAATAAAACATACTAACCACACTCCTGGTACATATAAATACTAGTGATGGGTACTCAGAAATGCCAGAGTCCTAAGCCATGGATATTAAATAAATTAACTTCAGATACAAAGGATAAAACAAAACAGCAATTAAGGAATGAAGGTGACTATCTCCACCAATTTAACAGACAAGAGGAGACAAACAAGACCAAGTGTTTCACCCAATGTTTTCATTGGGGTGATTTTGTTTTTTTAGTCTGTATACACTTGGATTATTATAATAATTCTTCCTAGTCATTCTAAATATTAGTATTTTACCCTCTAAAGAGAAGGGTATGGAAGAGAGGAAAAAGCCCAGCCCTTCCTGGAATTCACACCAGTTCTTTGTGGGTCAAGGAGCTGCAGAAGAGCCACCACCAGTCTTGCTGCACTTTCCTCTTGCCCCTCACTCTTGACTCAAGAGTCAAGAAGACCTTCTTGACCTTGATGGGTTGAGCACAGCTCAGGGGAAAGGATAGAAGTTTCCAGAAAATGAGGACATCATTACTATCACATCACCTTCTTTACAAATGGAACACAAATGGGCTTTAAAAAAATAGCTGTTTTTAAAAACAAAACAAAGGGAGAATCTGCAAGGTTAACAGTCACAAGAGAACATCTACCAGCCTTACAGTGTTCTGTTAGAGTAATACTCTGTAGGAGTGGTGATGTTTTCTGCCATTGGACTGTGGAGGAGTCTGCAAAAAAATGTAAGACAACAAAAGTTTTGTTGGTCAGCTATGTTTCACGTCAAACTTTAGCAGGCCTGCTACATCATGTTCAGTAGTAAGATGTGTTCAAAGGCAAACATTGATCACATTTTTTTGTTCAAAAAGCTCAATCTTAAAGGAGTCCTATGTAAGAAAACCACTTGAAAAATGTATTCTTGGACTTCAAAAATGGATCATACAAAATTTTTTTGAAAAATAAATTAGATAATTAAAAATGTCTTTTCCAGCAGAGCTGGACATTAGGCTGTCCTCATGGAGCCACTGTTATTGCTGCTTTTGCTATAACTTGGATTGTTTTTTTTCTAGCCACATCTTGGCCAGCTTCTGTGTAGACCCATATTTTGATTCTTTGGAGCCAAGGCACATTTTATACTATTTGGGATCCAGGTTGGGTCACAGAAGACCAGGTGGTGGACATGCACTATTCCTACTTCCTGGCTCCTTAACGTTTTCAGAACTGCCTGGCCAACTTTGTTGAAGAGGTCCACATCCTCCAGTCCCCACCCCTGGATGGAAACTTCAAAGCCATCCACTTGGACAAGGTCTCCTTTATAAATACAAGTAATGCCAAACCCATAGTTTCTCTAGAAGCCAGTTTTTTGAGTAAAGGCAAAATGGTGGTCACTGGGAACCTTCCCATTATAAACAATCTTTGGATCATACTGGCTAAAGATGATAGGGAAATATATTTGTTGGCCCAGAACTGTATTTGCTCAACACTGTTGGAGGAATTCAGCAGTAAACACAAGGTCAACATCACAAAAGAAGGGTACAGATTCAATATTAGACTGAGAAGATACTACTTCAAGGGCCAGAGCTCTTGAAAACTATCCAGATACTGGCAAAATCTGCATGTTAGCTTTTGGATACTTGACATGGTAATCTCTCATCAGTTCCACCTGCTTGGCCTTGTAAGGGTTGGAGTCAGAACTGAAAAGCAGAACAAGCTTGACATTCTGATTTGGAATGAGATAGGTCTTCTCAAAGTTTCCCATAAATCTCACAAACATGTCAAAATGTCCAGACAAAGGAATCAAGTTTATCTTCTTATTTTTGGGCTCTTTGAGTTCCTTTTTGGACCCAGGGAGCTGGAAGGGAAAAAGATTCTTTAGGGAATTGGAGAAGAAGGACAGCGAGCCGGAGTCCTGGTTGATCCTGCTGGCCAGCTCGGGCGTGGCCAGCTCCTCATGCTCCATGAACTGGATCTTGCTGAAGGTCTGCTGCAGGTATGCGTGCCCTCTCACAGGCACCGTCATCTTCTTCCCTTTGTGCTTCTTGTACAGGAGCAGCAGGTCCAGAATGTACTCTGCCCTGTGCATGGGGTTCACGCACCATAGCCGTACTGGATCTCCTTGTGCCTGTGCGTTGATCATCTCCATCACCTGCATGATGATGTCATCCAATGCTTCCCTCTGGGCAGAGTCCATTCCTCTTGTGGGGGTGGGGTGCGGCTGGCCATTGGCAGCAGAATACAAGTAAGTACTTTCCAGTCAGAAACCCCCACTCCAGGATCTCCTCGTGCTGGTGGGCCTGGAAGCACATAAAGGATGGGGGCAGGCCCAGCTGCAGGTCCTCTTTGTGGACTTCTGTGTTGCTGTATCTGCTCATCAGCACAATCTGGTGCAGCTGGTTCATGTGGTGCCTGTTTGGCGATCTTGCAGCTTAGCATGTAGCTATGCAGTCTGTTCTGATAGGATGGGTTTTTGTTGGTTTGTAACGTGATGGTGCGGTGAATTTTACTGTTATGGAGGTCTCTAATGTACCCCTACTTGTTCTGCTCATAATTCTCATAAAAAAGCCACTGCATCTCGTAAGACCAGACACACTGCACACCCGCGAACATCCGGATGCATCTTCCCACTTCCACGTCCTCGTGGGTGGTGTACATCTCCTGGAGATACTTGCCACTGTTTGTGACCATTCTCCGAAGCACCTACCGGCCCATGATCACGCCAGGCCACCCCATGCAGAAATTCTCACTGGGCTCAAGGTTTCCCCATTTCTTCTGTAGTGCCCAGTCCTGTTTGCCCCAGAAAGAGGGCCTCACTGCTATTCAAACTCCTCAGGAAACTCTCTAGCCGATCTGCTTTGATGTAAACATCATCCTCTGCTCTCATAAATCATTCATACTTGTTCAAGTAGTGGTCATGCATGTACTTGAGCATCATAAAAGACTTCTGCTGGGGTGGGTAGGAGCCTCCACGCCCTGTAGTGGCACTATTGGAATTGGTATAAGACGTATCTGCACCCTCACTAGAGAAGAACTCAACTTTCCCAGGCAATGACTTGGACCATGTTTTATTTGGCTTGTGCTTCCTAGAAGTCCAGGTCACCAGGTATAGTACTGTAGGTGGCCACGGCATGGGTCTGCAGGTATTTCTGGGCAGTCATGACTCCCATGAAGATAAAGTTCCTGCCGTCCAGGCCCGCACCATGCGGCCAAGGGTACGCCCCTCCCCCTGTGTGTTGCTGCCGCCTGCGCTGAGCTACATCCCTCAAGGCTGGCGTGGCACCGCGGGCCTGCACCTCAGTTCGGAGGCCCAGAGCAGGACTAGGTGCGAAGCCAGCACGAAGCCCAGCACGAGCCAGAGCCGCCTGCAGGCCCGGCGCCATCGCTTTGTTACGAACGCCCGCCCCCGCCGCCGGGGCCTGCGCCTTTAAGACAGACTCGAGGGTGAGACAGCGGCGGTGGCTCCTCTGACTTGCGCGGGGACACGCGGCCAGCGCGAAGGCGAAGGCAGTGGCAGCAGAGCCCGGGCTTCCGTCTGGCCCTGCTCACATCTCCCTGGATGGCTCGGCTCAACCAGCACTGCACTCGCCCGGTCTTCTTCTTGGCCAGCGCCGCTGCCACAGCCGCACATCCTCAGGCTTAGCTCATGGTTGCAACAGGAGCCCTAATTATTTGTTATGGAAAAATTAAAGTATGGTGTTCTGGCCATCAAATCATTGGGGCTTTGGATTTGGAAAGAGAAGGAGGAGTTTGACACTCCAGAGAAGGCAGGCTAACAGGCATGGGAGGTGAAGGTTTCATTTCAGTACAGAGAGGTTTGGGAGAAGACAGGGGAATTTCCCATTGGGAGAACAGAGATGTAGCTGTCATCCCTACTGTGGCAAAACTAGCAAAGGAGCCTGTACTGAACATCTTCAGCTTAAGACAAGGGAATGTGGGTAAGAGGCCAAGGGCAGTCATTAATACAACTGGTCATCACCAGGGACGGAGCACTCTCTCTGTGGAATTTCCATCTGTGGCTGGTGCTAGGTTTATGACAAGGGAGAAGTGAGCCTTTTTCTGCACCAAGAGGCAAGAAGGAAGAGAGGAGAATTGGGAAGGGGTGGACTTGAAAGAAGAGGAAAGATCAGCAGAGAAAGTGTTACGTTTCAGAGAGGAAAACCTGCAAGCCAAAGCAGAGACCCTGGGACCTGAAGGCAGCCACCTGTGCTAGGGCATGTGTGTCATACAGGTGCAGAGATGTCAGAAGCCCAGAGAAAGTATGGGCTTGCCTGATCTGAAACAGTCAGCATGGTGGGAGCTGCAAGCTGCCTGGATTTGGGTCGTCTTGAAGGTAGGAGAAGGACAGAGAGAGCAAGAATGAGAGAGAGAGAGAGAGAGAGAGAGAGAGAGAGAGAGAGAGAGAGAGAGAGATTGGGGAACTTACCTTATTTGAAGCATCCATGTGGATCTGGCATGACAGAAATGGCAGTAGCTGTAGGGAGCAGGGTGACCTCAGCTGAAGCGGAGGTTTAAGAAAGCTTAAAGCCTTTTAGAAAGAGCTTGTCTCCTTTCTCAGGTTTCAGTACCAAAATGTAACATATGTAAGTAGCAGAGATCATCAGCTATGGGTAAAAGCAACATGGCATGGAATTCATTGTGCCTGGGTTCAGGAAGAGAGTATGATAGCACCTTCCTGAACAGAGAAATGTATTTCTTAATAGAGATGGAGAGGAGGCAGGCAGATCTCAATGAACACCTGTGGTGAGTTTTCTTTCTTTCTTTCTTTCTTTCTTTCTTTCTTTCTTTCTTTCTTTCTTTCTTTCTTTCTTTCTTTCTTTCTTTCTTTCTTTTTTTTTTTTGTGGTTTTCTGACAGTCTTGCATCTCAGTGGGCAGTGTCCTTTGAAGAGTCCAATGTAAATTTTGGGTGTTTCCAGATGGCCCCAGGATCTGAACATTTTAATTTAATTTAATGTCATGTGTGTGTGTTTGTCAATGACAGCTTCAGGTCCTGAGCTGAGTTTCCTGCAGAGCTGAGTTCTCTACAGGTGGTAGTGCTTCTAGCAAGCAGGTTGGAGACTGGCAGAGTCAGGTTCAATCAGAGACTTACACTCCCAAGTTGCTCCCTTCTTGTCAATTATTCCTATAGCTCTGGGAGCACTGATAGATGACTCAGAGGCTATGATGCTTAATTTAGAGTCCAGTTGCCCATCGTGGACAGCCTGATGGGAACTTGGAATCCTAAGGAGGCTTAAAAATAAAATAAAAAAGAAATCCTTATGAGATATGGAAAGTAGGAGGCTGTGGCTCTTCCACTTGCCCAGCCACTGCAGGGTGCAGAATGGGTGTTCAGGAGGGGGCAGCATTGTATAAAACCAGCTGTGAGTTGATCCAAGTCTCCAGACATCCCCAGTGCTCAAAACAAGTGTAAATGTGAAGCACAGTCACCTAGAGGGCACTGCAACAGCAGAGGGCAGAGTCTGCAGCAATTTCCTGGATTATGATACTCATCGTTTTCATTCAGGACCATGTTGGGCCACTGAATATGGGTCGGACAGGAGCTATGCTTCCAGGCAGGGCCCATCTCTGAGTTCCAAAGACAGACGTGTCCATCACATGTATCTCAGTGACCTGAGACTTGATTTGTACTTTCACCCTTTTCTGTGAGTGAGGCAGCACAGCTGCTTTGGCCTGAGGATATGGCGTCTTCTCTGATCTGTACAAGGAAAAACTGTTCTTTTTGGAACTTCATTCTGTTTGAAGCTACCTAGTTCTGTAACTGCTTCATGGCTCTGTAATTACTTTCTTGACCCCTGTATCTCTGAGAGCATTACTGAACATTTAGGACACTTGATTGTATTAAGCTTTGTGGTCATTAATGTAGTTCTGTAATTGATGAACTCAGTCTGATGGCTAATCAGAGTTGCTAGGCTATCATACTCTAGTTTTGTAACCCATGATTATGCCCTAAGAGGTTACAGGGCTAGATTAATGATCATTAGTTGTTATGGCCAGTGACAATGCATCATCATTTGTAGCAGAGATGGCTCAAGAACTGGCTAAGGAATTAAAAATCAAATGGAATAATGGAATCTCCACAATGTAGGCCCCAGAGCTCTGGAAAAGTTGAGTGAATGAACAGAATTCTGAAGTCAATTCTGTCTCAGTTACTCTTGTCTCATTGCTATGACAAATACCCACCACCCAAAATGAAGGAAGGAAAAGCTTATTTAGCTCACGGTTACTGAGGTTTCAGTCCATACTTGGCTGGCTCCAAGGCAGAGTGACACAGATCAGAGAGCAACCTTTCATGGTAGCAGCAAAGAGCAGAGAGAAAAATGGAGAACAGGAACAATGGCTAAAATCTATCTTACTTAAGTTGTATTCAGGATATGTGCCCCAGGCTGGGAGTAGTATTCACACCTATAATCCAAGTAGCACTCACATCCATAATCCCAGTGGATCATGAGTTAATCACAAACTCTAGAAGTCTGCCCCATGATTGCATGAGGCTTTGGATGGGAGAAATACACATAAACCATAACAAATTTTAACTAAATATCAATGGTTTGTGTCTAGTTGTACCCCCAAATCCTTGTGTAGTCATTGGGGTGGACTTCTAAACTTAGTGATTAATTCACGATCCAATGCTGGAATTATGGGTGTAGGTGTGAGTGCTACAAACCTGGAGGCAGATGGCCTGAATGCAGTATAAGGGAGGGAGGTTTGCTCCTTTTGCTGCTGCCACTGCTCCTCTTCTGCTGTTCTCCCCTTTTTGCTCTGTTGTTTTCAACCTCCATGAACTGTTGCCCTCTGTTGTGTGCCACTCTGCCTTGGAGCCAGCCAGGAATGGCCTGAAACCTTCACAAACTGTGAGCTAGATAAACCTTTCCTTCCTTCCTTTTGGATTTGGGGTATCGTGGTAGTTGGTACATTGTGTTAACTTGGCTGAATCAGCTCTGGCAGGTGTGCAGGGCTCAACCTAGGGCACCATTGGTTCTACCCTGGGGTGCTATTGGGCTGGTACTGGGGTGTGGCTCATTTAATCCTATGGCCATGGGCCACCCCAGAGTGACTCAGCACAAAAAGTGTATATAAATGAGATGAGGAAGGCTTTTTGCCTCCACCTTGCTCTGCTTCCTTGGAGAACTCCCAGTCTTCAGAGGAGCTTGATATTCACAGATGTGCCCCTTTGGAGGAGCACTGGTCTACACAGTCAGTGTAGAAGGAAGAGAGAGACTTGATGGATGCCATGGCTGCTCCTCCTCTTCTCTTCATTGTTTTCTGCCACCATAACTGCTGTCATTCTCTTGGAGCCAGCAGAATATGAACTGAAACCTCCACAAACTGTGAGATAAATAAACCTTTCCTTCCTTCATTTTAAGTGAAAGGTATTTTGACCCATGAATGAGAGAGAAGTAACTGAAATAATCCTCAAAAGACTAAAACACCATGGGTGGACTTGCTCTCTATGGCTCTCCTAAAATTTAGAACTTCACCAGATGCATTGTTTTTAAAGATGTGTTTAGAAGACCTCTACCCTTAATAAAGAGCCTACAGGAAGACTTATGTCAATTGGAAACACTACCTTATAGGAACAGTTTATTGAATCAGGGAAAGCTTTTGTCCAGATACACAAAGACATAATTGAAATGACACCCTTTCCCACTGCCTCCCTTACCATACTCCCAACCCAGATGATATGGTCTGGATTAAAGGTTGGAAAAAGGACCTCTTAACCCCTATTTGTAGAAGCCCATATTTAATCATTTTGACCACTCATACTGTAAATATAGCAGAGATCCATTCCTGGCTTCATAACTCCAGAGTCAAGTGGGCCATTCTGATAATTGCTGGTAGATTATGCGGACAAGTTAGCTCCTTTGAAGACCATCTTGAGGAGACAACACACTCAAAGCCCTGCTTTTGTCACTCTGGAAGCTGGTGGGTCTATGCACAACTGGTGATTGAAAGGACATTATAATTAACTTATTTAATTAACTAATGTTCTGTTACCTAGTTTAGGTGCTGGTTTTCTTCATTTGCTAGATTTGGTGCTTGCTACAGGACTCTGGGCTGTATTCCCAGAAGATAGAAAAGTTTCTTCCAAAGTTACCCTTATGCTTGTCTATATCAGTGTAACTATTGCACTGTGTACTCTGCATTGCCTATTTAGGTTTTAAAATGGTTAATAACTTCCTCCTATGTCCCTGGGTATCTCCTAGTACCCATTGGCTGCCTATTCCTACTCCTGTTTAAGCATCATGTGTTAACACAGTCATTAGGTTTGATGTACTGCTACTGTTTGGTTTCTAGTTCCTTTTCTCCTGCTGATTTCAAGGTTCATTTTCATTCTTTGGGTCACAACTCTTGGAGACTGGAGTCCCCATAAAAAGGCTGCCATTTGTTCACACTTACATAAGTATGTTGGGACTGCTTAGCTTGTGTAAACTAAACTAAAATGATTCTTCTATCATTGGTGTGTCTAAACATCCTGAGCATGTATGGGAACTCAGGATATTAGCAATTCCAAACTCAAATATATCTTGTAAATCCAAGAATTCTTAAGCAGACTAAATGGTACCCTTTACAACCAAAAATAGATCTCTACTTTGATGCATGTCCAAATCAAACCAATAGGCACGTAAGATTAAGTTGGGGACAAGGATACCACACTAATAATGTTTGTCCGGAGTGAGGACAAAACAAGAAATCCTATATGCCTCCTTTCTCATCTACATTCTATACTAATTGAAAGTGTATTATAAATTGAGGTGGATCTAAAAAGAGCCATTTAACTCAGTTTTCCTCTAGCCTAATCTGCTAACAGGGAACTTACAACTTTCTGCAATTCACTACTCCAGATCCTTCCCATTGAAGTTGGTTCTCTAGGTGTTGGGAAAGAGTCCAGTTTGATAGATGGGGAGTAAATGCATGGCTTGTCCTAAAAATAACAAAGGTCTGGATACCCATATCTCATATCAGAGTTCCTTCTTGAAACCACCGTTATTCCTACTGGCTCCCTTGACCACTACTAATCACATAGGGCCCTCAACAACTTGATCTCTTGTACTTGTTAAATGGCAACCACTGGGTCATTCAAGCTATAAGCCAAACATTAGGTAATGACTGTTTGCTCTGTGTCTCACATTTAGTCCTTTCATACCAAGCACTGAACTTAACTTGTAATAACTCTAAACTTCATTCCACTTGTGATTGTGACCACTTACTTGCTCTATCCCTATCCTATAATTTTATATAAAAATACTTCCAGTTTCTCTGGCCTTTCCAAAAATCTCAAAAAATTTACTGACTGAATAGATGTTCTTGGTAACACTATTTGTTCCCTAACAGCTTCCAATATAACTTTTTTTTCTTTTCTGATAGGGTCCACCAGGTGTTTGCTATTATCAAGAGGAGCCTTTGCTTACCTGATACCTGACCTATATATGTATTTAGGGCCATAAGGTCCTCTTCATGCCCATAAGTCATGTCAAAAACATGACCATGTTGTCCTACCCATCCTCACTGAGACAGTAACAATAGGAAGCTTACTTAACACTTGGTGCCACAGCCTTGGGTATAAGCAATACTCAGGTAAATACTGTCTTATTTACTTTTCTCTCATTTTTGAGACAAAATACTAAATGCCTAGACTTTAGGAAGGAAAGATTTATTTAGCTCACAATTTGTGGAGGTTTTAGTCTATAATCACAAAGCCAGAGTGGCACATGGAAGGGGCAACAGTTCATGGCAGCAGAAAATAACAAAAGCGACAAGAGCAAAATGGAGTAGCTCTTGCTACTCCATACTTTATTGTATGCAAGCTACCCTCTCCAGGATGTATGTAGCACTCACACTTAATATACCCAGCATTGGAGGATGAATCAATCATAAACTCTAGAAGCCCACCCCATGATCTCAAGAGACTTTGGGGGGATAACTAGACACAAATTGTAGTATTCTACCACTGGTACCCCAAAGTACACCCCTATGCAAAAGGCATTTTATTTCACCTCTAAGAGTTGCCAAAGTCCTACAGTTTTCAGCATTACTGAAAATTTCAAGTCCCAGTCGCTGAGATGGAAGGCAAACTCTTAGCTGTGCACCCTTGTACAAATTAAATGTTAAACAACTTCAACAATCAATAGCATAAGCTTATGCAACTGATCTATCTCTCCAGCTTAACATGGATGTTTGAAAGCCAACAATATCCCTGACTATTTAACAACTCCAGAAGGGCACATGGGACTTTATAGCCTGTGCCACCATTATGTGGAAGACAAAGGCCTGTGTTCCCTTCCAGCAGTCTGATTTACTTGAACTGTAAATCATAGTATCATTGACATACTGCATAAGAGTGTTTGCATGTGGAAATTGGACCAGGTCACCAATAGTGCTTCCCTCAAAAGCATCAGGGAGTTCTTGAAACCTTTTTGTAAATTAGTCCAGGTAAGTTGGCCTTTTGTCCCATATCTGTGCTCTCCTACTCACAGGTGAGTATAGACTGGCTGAAAGGAATAATCTGTAGATAAGAGAAAGCATCTCTTAAATCAAAACAGGTTAACCAGACAGGATCAGGAGGAAGCATACACAGGAAGGTACATGGGTTTGGAACCGTTGAGTGCGGAGTTGTGGTGGCTGAGTTGATGTCCGGAAGGTCCTGCACTGGCTGGTAGTTCCCACTGGGCTTTCTCACTGGGAGGAAAGGAGTGCTCCAAGATGATTCATATTCTATCAGGATTCTAAACTATTTCAAGTGAGAGAGGTGGGGCTAGGTGCCAAGTTGATCCTCTTGTGACATTGCATACTCCTTAACAACAGTGGTGGTTGTAGTGGGACAGAGCTCAATCACAAGAGTGGCAAGGTTGATATCAAGCCCCACAAGTAAGTCCTCTGCCCCTATATCTGGAAACAAGTCTCTCAGAACTTCAGGATTATGATTATCAATCCATTCAGGCTGATATAGGTGCCATTCTTCCTCCCAGAGTCCAGGCAGAATCAATATCAATATCACTATCAATAACAATATCAATATCTATGTCAAGTGGACTCAAGTATGAGGGAAAATAAAGGATGTCATGTCCCAGGAGAGGAATAGAGCACTTAGGCATGTACAGGAGTTCCACCAATCTCTCAGGACCAGCTTTGACAGAACCTATTTTCAGTGGAAGCCCTAATGGTACCAATAACTTGGGTTTGCTGGTTGATTAAAAAAGCAACAGGGCCCCAGACCCAGAACAGCCCATACTGTGAGTGAGAACTTCCAGGCCCACCATGCTAGAGACCTTTCCCAGCATTCTCCGGTCCTGCCCCTCTACTGAAGACTCAGCACAGCCCGCCCTGTGAGTGAGAACACCCATCACTCTTTTGGCAGCCCTGCAGACCTGCCAAAGCCCAGGCCCAGTGACTGTGCTCTTCTGACCCACCCCATACCCCTCCACACCTTCCCCAGCCCAGGCCTAGCATACAGGTCTGGGGTGAAACTCTGCTGATGAAGTCCCTGCACTGAGACTAGGGTCAAAACCATGCAGCTAATCCAGGAGCAGAGCATCTTGTCAAAGGGGCACAACAGGCTCACCTCCAAAGAAAGCAACAGGAAGGAGCTGAGCATAGCAGCCAGACCCAAGCCACACACAAATACATTAACTAGAGCTTGGTATAACAATACCTGAATTTCATAAGGTACTAATGTTAGAACTGCACCAAAACTCTACACCAAAGGTAAAAGGTCAGCACTAAGTTAAAGTCAAAATGAATAAAAGATCTTAATATTAAAACAGAAACACCCAATCTCCAGGAAGAGAAAGTAGGGGAAACTCTTGAAGACATAGGGGTAGGCTAAGAGTTCATGAACAAGCATATATTTGCATGAGAAATACTTGAAAGAATTAACAACCGGGACCACCTGTTATGGAGAAGTTTTTGCATGTAAAAAGAAATTACCAACACAGTGAAAAGACAACCCACAAATTTTGAAAAAATCCTAACTGAAAAGCACTCAGACAAAGGTCTGCTCTCTAGAATTTATAAAGAACTAAAAAATATTAGGGCCCCTAAATTTAAAGACCCAATCCAGAAATGGGCATCCGAGATTAACCCACACTTCTCAGAGGATAAAATTAAAGAAGCAAATAAATATATGAAAAAACTGCTCTACATCACTAGTCATCTGTGAAATGCACATTAAAACAGCACTGAGATAACATCTCACCCAAGAAAGAATGGCTATCATAAAAAAATCAACCAACAACAAATGTTGCAGATGTTGTGGGGAAAAGGGAACCCTTCTCCACTGCCTGTGGGAATGTAGACTGGTGCAACCATTATGGAAATCCGTGTGGAGAATCCTTAAAAAACTAGGACTGGAAATCCCACTCAAGCCAGCCATACCCCTCCTGGGAATTTTCCCAGAGGAACTGAAAACATCTTATCATAGGGATATATGTGTACCTATGTTTATAGCAGCACATTTTGTGATAGCTAAATCTTGGAAACAACCAAGATGCCCATCACATGAGGAATAGTTGAAAAAGTTGTGGTATTTTTATACAAGTAGTATTACTCAGCTGTAAAGAATGATAAACTTGAAGCCTTCATATTTAAGTGGATGTGACTTGAACACATACTTATAAGCAAAATAAACCAGACCCACATGTGCAAATATCGTATAGTCTCCCTAGCATAATTCAAAAGAATTGCAAATAGAAATGTATAGCACAATTAAAAGGAAAGCGAGAACTTGAGGATTGGACAACAAGGAGAGGGCATGGAGAAATGCAGAGAAACATGACAGGGGCAAAACATTCATTTATACACACTAGATGGGTAAGACAATAATCCTGAGAAACATCAGATTTTTGAAACTAGCAGTTAAGTGGTAGGATTCTCACCCCAACTAACTATATATACTGATACCTGTGAACCAAACAATTGCACTGAATTTAACAAAATGTAATAGAAGGGTCACAGTCCAAATGCCTGTCACTCTGGTCTTCTAAATATGCACTTTTTGTCATGACTTACCAACTATTACTATACTGCCCTTTTGGTAAAGGGTAATAAATGAAAATTAAGACAAAAATATGTCACAAGACAGTCATGCCACAATGCTACTATGTTGTATATGGACAGACTTCTAAATATGTATGTAAATACATGTAAATGTGCATTCCTATTTTTGAAAAAATATTTTTTTCTCTTCTTCATATTCTGTATGGACTTAAGAGTTTAGTATCTCAATACTTGATGCAAAATACATGTTCCATGTTATGCCTAAACCAAATTGCATATGTTGCATGGTAATAATAAGCCTCTCTTCTGGAGGATTAACAACCTAAGACTGCAGATCAGAAATTGGAGGAAAAGAAAGGCTGCAAGGTAAGCCAACATTTTGGCCCTAGCTTTTCAAAGTCAGTGAACTCAGGACATAGGAGAATTTGTACTGTAACATCACGTAACTCAGTATTGCCCCAAATTTTCTTTTTTTACTTTTCTTTTCTCTTTTTATTTTTGTTTTATTGAAGTACAAATATCAATGAGACAGTTTTAAGATACCTTGACAAGATGGATTTGATAAATTAATACATTGCAAACTGTTTTCATAATGTTTTGGTGTCATAGAAGGTGCATACATGGTATTATACTTACACACATTATTATAGCATATGACTCTTATCAGTAAAGAGAGTGTAACTGTTTGCGTATCTTATTTTTTATACCTGAATTACATCAAAGGTTTAATAATTAATACTTTCTACCTTGTTATTTTCCTAGTGGTTGTCCATAGTACTAAAGGCTGACATAATATCCTGTCCAACCACCATTAGTGCAAATCTTGCCTCTCATAGGATTATGTAGAAGCACAGCATTATCTGTCCCCACTGTACTGTCTATACACACACATCATGATTCTTCCTTTCTATATCCCTTCCTTTGTCTATACCTGTGCCCCAAATTTTCTGATCAAGATTATGGGGCCACAGATGAATGTGATCAATGATGTATAGTGTGCCTAGGGAGAGTCACATGGAGAGAAAACTTTCTCCCAGGCTTCCACAGAGAGCAAACTAGTCAACTAATAGCTGTGACTCATCCACTAGGCTGACACTGACAAGGGATCTACAAAGTGTGGTACAGAGTTACAGGATAAACCCTGAGGGTACCTGACTGACCTTATCTGATACAAAAGTTACATTTCTTGTTATATAATTCTTGCTTTAACTCAGTCTTAATCATCCAGCAGAAAAGTATAAAAATGGATGTGTATAAAGTCATGTTAGTATACTGAGCTGTGAATGGCTCAAGTCAACAATTTCTGTGGATAACCCGCTTGTATTCTGCACTGCTGATCTGTGTTGTTTTATTTAAAAAAACATATTAGCTATCCATGTTTTGAAAATCTGTAACATATGTATTGCTGTATGTTACCCTGTTTCTGCCATTTTGTCTATTTGTTTTTGCTTCTATTTTTCACTCTTCAAGTTAAAATACAAATAAATTAAAAAAAAAAGAGCATTAGGTAAATGCAGTGGCTGGGGTTCAATTCCTGGTTCCTCATGCCACGCCAGCTCTGCCTTCAGGTGTGCTGAGCCGGTGATGGAGTCTGGGCATGGTGGAGCGCACCTGTAATCCCAGCCCTAAGGAGGCAGAAAGCAGGAGGATCACTATGAAAGTGGGCTGCATAGTGAGACTCTAAAAAAAAAAAAAAAATCTAAAAAAAAAAAAAGAGCAACAGGCTGAGTCACACACAATGTCCAGTCCCATTGTTTACCACAAAAGTCATAGTTGTTTTCAGATTCTGGCAACAGCTATGGGCTACTGGGGGTCCAGTCTAATAGCCAAGTCTATACTGTTCATTGTTGTCATCAAAGAGAAAGAAGAGGTTCAAGTGTAAGTGGGCCTAGTTAAGTTTGTTTGTATTTTATGAATGGAAAGGGCATTTATCTTTCTAATGTACACTGTTGTCAGAATACATTGGTCAGTTTGCAATACATAAGGAGTTTTAGGCTGTAAGGCTGGAGAGGCCCCCTTATATCAGTTGCCATGGTGGGCTTGGTAAGACATTTTGGGACAAGCTTTCCTAACATTGTGCCTAGAAGGGAAGCTTTCTGTTGGGCTCTTCTATCTGTTTCATGTCGTTGTTCCTTTTCTTCATCCTTTTCTCAGTTTACAAAGACCTTTCTGAGCAATGTGAAGTACTTGATTAGTGTTCATGCCAGCAAAGCCATAAACCTATTGGATTTTTCTTCTAATGTCAGAGGCTGACTGTCCAACAAAGGCAGCATTGATCATATGTTGATTTTCAGGGGCCTCAGGGTCAAGATGTGTGTAGGCTTGGTAGGTTTCAGAGTCTTATGAAGTTTGGCTGAACTCTCATTAGGTTCCTGAGTAACTTTAGTAACTTTACATATGTTTATTGGCTTTTTTGTGTCCTTCTCTGAGTTCTGGGAATAGTGAAGTATCGATCTAAGGCCTCATGGGGATATATCTCAGTGGCACAGTGCCTGCATGGATAACACAGGAGGACTGTTTTCACCTTAACATTAGAATCAAGCACAGAGTGGAGACTTTATTTTAAACTGGCTTGGGCCCCCTATAAACCATGGCAGTGCTCTTCAGTATTAAAAGAGTCAGGAGTTGGTGAAAGTCAACCCCTGTTGGCAGGTGGGTCTGGAATATGGATATGAAGAGGACGATCAGGCTCTGTGGCTTCTCTGAATAGGATGGATTGCGATGCTTTCAATTCAAGAGGTCAGTGGAGCTGAATGGCTGCTAAATACATCATGGTTGCTGATTTGGTACATTTCACTGAGCTTCAGAATAGACATGAAGTGGCAGGTATAGGTGGGCTGGGGACTTGGGCTGAATTTTAGAGTGGCAGCAATAGGACCCATCTATGAAAACAATGTCTCTGGCACGTGAAAGAAAATCATTTCCTGAGGAGGTATATTAGATGTTCGTGGTGAAGACACAAGGTCAGGAAGGGCAGAAGCTGTGACATAGGTACTAGAGATGGGGTGATATTGTGGTCTGAAGGCTGTGATGCCAGTAACAACTGACAATGGGGGTGCTATAGCTGGCTAATCAACTTGGGGATGATGAATGTAGGGAGGCAGGTTGGACTGAGAGTCCTCTGGCAGAACAGGATAAAGCTTTTCTGGCTTGGGCTGAATCTAAGAGCCTCTCATATGGCATTTTGGGTTTGTTTTAAGGTCCAGGATGGCTTTCTTTTCATGAAGGACTCAGGTGCAGAGCTATGGTGTGAGGCTGTGACATGTGTTGAACCAGGAGTCAATTGTAAGGAAATTGGTCTGGATGACCTTGTTTCTCAGGCTCGTTCACTTTACTCCACACTCATGGACAATTTCAACATCAAGTGTCCCTCTAGTGTGAGTTCCTGATGGTAATGAAGGGACAAGCTGGATTTAAAGATGTTACCACACTTGTTACATAGGTAGAACTTCTTTTTTATTTTTCCTGTATTTTAGGGAAGGGTCTATAGGGTGTTCAGCATCTCACTACTAGATTGGACTCATAGTGATTCCCTTGTCATAGTTTCCCAAGTGTTGGAATTACAGGCGTATGCCACCACAGTCTCAATCTCAGTCTCAGCATACCCTGGGGGGCAGGGCTGGCACATTAGGCCCAGGGATCAAACTCCAAGCCCCTGCACCTGCTTGCAGGTGCTTTAATCCCCTGAGCTATTTGGCTGGCTCTCTTTCTGAGGTAAAATCTCTGCACTCCTGGAAGGGGACTGCTACAATTAAATGGCTTCCTACCTGGATTATATTTATGAGAATTAGTTTGAGCATGAATTTTTGGTATCCTGCTAAAAGATTTTAGATCTGCTAAAGGATTTACTGCATTCTTTGAATTTTTGGATTTCTCCACAGTATGGGTTCTAAATTTTCAAAGGTATAGACTATGCCTTAAAGCTTTCCCACATTGTTTGCATATGTAGGGCTTCTTCCAGCATGAATTCTTTGATGTTGAAGAGTAGCTAATTTGGCTAAAGTATTTTGAACATTATCTACACTTAGAAAAGCATGAAGGACACCCATATGTTTCCTGAAAGCAAAGGGTTAGTTCTTTTCTGCAAGGGTGAGATTTATGGTGTCCGTGATGTTAGTTGAAAAACTTCACAGTCAAACATGTTTGAACTAGAATGACTGATGGACATGACTAACCAAAATGGTCAAGCATGGCAGAAATCCATGTAGCTGACACACATGTTGAACCAAAATAACCAATAAACATGGCTGACCCATGTAATTAACTCACATGGTGAAGAAAAATGACTGCACAATATGGTGGGAAGATGGACTAGGATGAAACAAGCCTCTGAGAAAAGTGACTTATTAAGGGTGCTCAGAGATAGGAGGTTATCTATGGTGAAAGCATGATGAGAGCACAAAAGGAGCAAACTGAGGTAGGCAGCTACTCAAGTAGGAGACCAAGTTACCAATAGCTACTTTCCACCAAAGAATTAACAAACAAAGCATAGTGTCATGGAGAAAAGAAATATGAAGTCACACTAAACTATGGGTCCCATGGATCCTGTTCTTCAACTGATTTAATAACAGATTCCTCAGAAGCTCTTTACTGACTCATATCTTCAGTGAATGACTAAAGAATGGAATACAAGCTTTAACTTGGTCTTAAACATCCAGCAGAAAAGTGTAACCATGAGGTATAAAAAGTAATGTCATATTAATATGCTGAGCTATAAAAGGCTCAAGTCAACAACTTCTGACATTTGCCAGTCCTATAGATAACCTACTTCAGTACTGTTGTGGACTATTGGACTCTATTAGGTTATTTTGATGAATTCAAGTGCCTATAATCTTTAGACTGGCCTCAAGTAGGAAAAGATCTTTTGAGGACTTCTCCAAATATAACTTCTCTAACTGCAGTGGAATACCCATCTCTTAAACAAACAAACAAACAAAAAAAGGACAATATAAATAAAGGACTGTGTTTTGTAGCAAAAAATATGTATGTATATTTTTAAGTTAAGATATATATTCAGCTACTTTCTCTTAGTTCAATGAGAAGAAAGGTTTGTACTAATACTGTTTAGACAAGATGTAAAGTCTATACCTTATCCTCTGAATAAATATTATGAAGACAACATTAATTGCAACTGTAGTACTAACCTGCTTTGAAAGTGTTTCATTGTTATTTTATCTTTTTTTCTCATTAAAAGGAATAAAAGATAAAAAAGTAAGCTTAAAAAAAAAAAAAGAGGTTGACCCATAGGCCTCTTACTGGCTGAGAAAGACATAGAGACCACGTGTTTTACTTCCTCCATCTCACATGATGGTACACACTAAGAAACTATTCCCAGAGACATGAGAACATTTCCTGAGTTCCCAGCTTCCATTTATTTTTACCGTTCTCTATCTCTTCTGCCTCTCCACAATAGCCAAAAAAGATTTGAACTATGCAAGCCCATCTTGGAGAGAATACAAAAGATTAGTGCTTTCCTAGGGGAAAGTAAGGGAAAGAAAAAACTAATAATAATAATAATAATAATAATAATAATAATAATTTAAAATTTCTGAATTTAGTTCAACTTATACCACATTTCCAAGAAAAATGAACGTTTTGCACAAGAAATTTAAATAAAATCAGTCCAAGATACACACACACACACGTATTGCTGTATGCTAACCTGTTCTGTCTTTGAGTCTGCTACTTGTTTTTGCTTTTGTTTATACTCTTCAAAATAAATTATTAAAGAAAACACAAATAAACAGAAAAAAAAGAATAAACCAGTCCTTCTCAGCCTTCAGAGAGAATGACTTCCCAACTACTCCTGGCTTCACCAAAATATGTGTCCAGGTTTTGGGATGCTTGGAATTCCTGTTAGGAGTGTTTTCTGGGTTCTTCTTCTTCTTCTTCTTTTTTTTTTTTTTTTCTTGATGGTATTTGGCATTTATTTTATTTTATTTTATTTTTTTCCATTTATTTTTATTTTATTAAAATACAAATGTCAATCAGACAGTTTCAAGACACCTTAACCATACAGAGTCGATGAATTAATACATTGCAAACTGTTTTCATAATGTTTTGGTATTGTACAAGGTGCATACATGATATTATATTTACAGGTTTTTTTAATAGCTGAATTATATCAAAAATTCAATAATTATTTACCGAGTGGATGAGCATAGCACTAAAAGCCGACATAATATCCTGTCCAACCACCATTACTGCAGATCTTGCCTATTATAGAATTATGTAGAAGCACAGCGTTATCTATCCCAACTGTACTGTCTATACACACACATGATGATTTTTTCTTTCTACAACCCTTCCTGTGTCTACACCTGTCAAAAGTGGGCACTCCATTGACATTCAACTACCTTAGGTGCTTGAACTCAGTTGAACTCTAGGTTCTTCTTGTCATGAACAAAGGAGTGGACTAAACAAGTACAAAAGGTAGTGAGGTTTTACATTCATTAAAGGTAAGTAAAGACTGATCAAACAATTAAACATTATAGACACTTCCATTCAATAAACCATACTTTTTCCTTGTACTTTTATTTTTTTAATTTTTAAAATTAATAAATTATGAATTCATTCTAAAAGGAGTATAAAATAATAGATAAAATGCTAGAAACACTACACATAAAAAACAAACAAACAAGAGAGCCTGTAGGCATCACTGGTGCAATCCCAAGTAAATGAAGCAATATGGAGTCTGTGAACCTGACCATTTTGGAAACAGACACAAAAATATACAGGGAGGTAACAGATGTCCAAAAGGAAGGAAGTAAGAATGAGGGTGGCTGGGAGCATAGTTGAGTGGTAGACTACTGGCCTTGCATGAATGAGGTCCAAGTTTTACAAAAGCTGAGAAAAGGAAGTATGAGCCTAAAGGACAGCATGGTATTTTGGCGCCTGGAGATCCTGTAGCCTATCCCCATGCACACAAGGCAATCCAATGCCTTTGTGTGCTCCAAAAATTGAAAATTGCTGAGGACAAAGTGGATAACCAAGCTGAGTATGGCTGTGCATACCTGTAATCCCAGCACGTTTGGAAGCTGAAACAAGATTACAGTTTTGAGCCTAGTCTGAACAATGTAGCTGCTTAGTGAGATCCTGTCTCAAAAATAAACTTGCAAAGGGAAGAGGACCAAGAGATGAAAGGGGAGTGAGTAGCATACAAATATTTATGATATATTTTGCGTATGTTCTAACTCCGCAAGATGAATTTGATCATTAAGTATGGGAAACTAGTAAAATAAAAAAATTAAAAATATTAAACAGTAGGGCTGGCCAAATAGCTCATCAAATTAAAGCACCTGAAGAAGGCACAGGGGCTGGGGGTTCGATTCCCTCCTGGGCCTGCCATGCCAGCCCTGTCCCCAGGGCATGCTGAGACAGCAATTGAGACTGGGCATGGTGATGTGCGCCTATAATCCCAGCTCTTTGGAGGTTGTAAACAGCCAGATCACTACTCACTATGAATCCAGTCTGGTAGTGAGGCCCTGACACCCTGTAGACCTTTCCCTAAAATGCAAAAACCAGTAAAAATGGCTGAAGATATAGCCAATAGGAAGATTCTTTATAATGAAATCATTCAGTCAAACAAAGAAAGAAAATAAATCTTCCCTATCCAACATGAATATAATTTATTATATATGTCAAATATTCTAATAAATAAGGAATAGTTAATGCTCAAATAAATTTTAAAGTTAAGTTACTGGTCCTGGGGTGGGCTGGCTGTTGCCTCTGGCATGATGGGGAAGACTGCTCATTCTCTGAGTCAGGAAGAGTGACCCAACCTGGTGTGGATCTTCAATATCTGGGGAAAATAAAAAACACAGCCATAGGCAGAATCAGAAGAAGCAGTGCAGTATTATAAATTGTGATGGTATGATGTTTTCAGTTCTTTTGAGAAAATTCAGAGAAGGGGGATAGGTAGGTTAAATAGGATTTCCAATCCTAGTTTTTTGAGGAGTCTCCACACTGATTTCCATGATGGTTGCACCAGTTTACATTCCTACCAGTGGTAGAGAAGGATTACTCATTCCCCACAACCTCTCCAACATTTGTTGTTGGTTGATTTCTTTATGATAGCCATGTTTTCTGAGGTGAGATGTTATCTCAGTGTTGTTTTAATTTGCATTTCCTGAATGCCTAGTGATGTGGAGTATTTTTTTATGTGCGTATTTTCCCCTTGTATTTCTTCTTCTGAAGGTGTGTTCATCTCAGATGCCCATTTTTATATGAGGTCTTTAAATTTTGGGGCTAATATATTTTAGTTCTTTATAAAATCTAGATAGAAGACCTTTAAAGACTTCTCTAAATCCTGCTTCCTTAACTGCAGTGGAACACCCATCTCTGACAAATAAAAATGAAAAAGAGAGATAATTTGGGAGCTATGGAGCTAGCAAGTTGATCAAATATGTGTAACTGGGACTTGGCCCAGTTCCTAAAGCAAACAAGCTGCCTCAGTCCTGAGATGAACATCCTATCTGGCTAATATTAGCTATCAGTTGCTAGGAAACCTAGTGTGATGTGTTACTAACTTCACAAAAGTGTAAGTAAAGGACAATTCTATTGTGAAAAAATTATATATGTACACACGAGAGTTAAGATACATGTATAGCTACTTTCTCTTAGTTCACTGGGAATAAAAGTTTGTACTAATATTGTTTATACAAGATATGTCTGCATTTTGTCCTCTGAATAACTACTATGAAGACAACAATTTGCATTGTATTAAGTATTATAACTGTGCTACTAATATGCTTTGAAACTGTTTCATCGCTATTTTGTTGTTTCTCATTAAAATGAATTTAAAAAGAAAAAGCAGTTGAAGCAGCTTTAGAAGCCTTAGTGGCAGGTTGAGTGAGAGGGTTATCAGCCACCTGGTGAAGAACTATGAGAAGATAAATGTAAATGCCATTACAAGATTTTTGTCTAAAAAACACCACTAAAAGGTTTGGAGGAAGCCCAGTACTGCTTGGTAACTGAGATACAGAAGCAGATTATTGGATTGGCTTTGCAAGGTAAAGATGTACTTGGAGCAGCTAAACCTGGATCTGTCAATACTTTGGTTTTCCTTGTTTGAGTTTGAAGTTTTGTATCATCTACAGTGGACCTCAATGGATGGGCTTGGCATTCTGATAATATCAGCTATATAGAACTGGTTTACCAGAGTTTTTTATGTGTTAGATTTTTTAAATTATATTTTATTCATTTGAATGAGGAAAAAGATAAAATAGCAATGAAACAGTTTCAAAACAGGTTAGTAGGACAGTTACATAATACATTGCATATTGTCTTCATAGTAGACAAGATATTATGTCTGCATCTTATCAGACTTTTGAGGTTCTCTAAAACGTAGGAAAGAATCATGACTTCTCAGTTGTTCTCATCATTGGTGGAAAGGATCTGCAACATGAACCTGAGAGGGTTTACCACGTAAATGTACTTGTTTGCATACCTGGTCAGCTTTTTCAACACAGGAATGAAAGACTATATTTCCATGTCACCAATCTACAAATGTTAATTCTTGATGAAGCAAGTAGAATCTTGGATGTAGTCTTTGATGATACCATGAGTGCTACATTGAAAATCTTCCCAAGAAATGCTAGACTTTACTTTTCTCAGCAACACAAACCAAATCTTTAAAGGACCTTTCATACTTGAGTTTGAGTATGTCTGGGCTCATGAAAAAGCAAAATAGGCATGCCTGCCACTTTAGAACAGAACTACATAGTTTTGAAAATATGCAGCAAAAAATAAGTGTTCTATATTCCTCTTTGAAGAGCCATTGAAGAAGAGTATTGTATTTTTCTGCGGTTGCAAAGAGGTTCAGTGTCTATACTAAGGGTTCTGCTAGCTGCATCCTGGTATTTCTATTCTTGCTTAAGGCAGATGGAAGCAGGTGAGAAGAATGGAAGTCTATAATTAATTAGTTCTCAGTGACAGCTGCAGTGGTCTTTGCTATTTACATTGCATCCAGGGAACTAGATTTCCTAGCTGAGAATTGGGTTCTTCAGTATGATTGTCCAGAGGATGCCATCCTCCTTCATCAAGGAGGATGATGAAGCTTTGTTAATTTTACTTCCCTCAGAAGAGCAGAGGATGGTGCAGCAGCTTCTCCAGAAGAAATTGTCTGTGAAGCAAATCAAAATCAATCCAGAAAACCTTATAGATGTCCAGAAAAAAGAACCGGAATTCTTTTTAGCCCAAGATCAAGATTCAAAAGAAAGAATTCAAAGGTATTTCATCTCCTACATACATTCAGTATATCTTATGAAGGATAAAGAAGTATTTGATGTGAGCAAGCTATTACTGAATATGCACTGTCTCTTCATCTTCCTGTGAATTGAATAAGATTTCTCCAGAAAATGCAGAAATGGCTCACCAAAGAAGAGGTGAGAGGCCAAGCTAACAAAGCAATTGAGCACAGTGCTCCATCCCTCATCAATGAGGGAGTGGAAGAATTTAGAGCCTATTTCATCAAGAAAATATCCATCATACAAGAAGGTGGGAAAGGCCTAGAAGAAACAGCATAGCCTGAATAGTGATTCTAGTGATGAGGAACCAGAGGAAGAGGAGAAATAGGAATATGAAATGAAAGAGAAACCTGGAAGGGAAGGAGGGTCTCAAACATTGTCTGTACCGAACACTAATGAGGGACAGGAGGTCAAGAATGTCTCTGTGCAGCTCTTGGATAGAGATTTTGAGGAAGATGGAACTGATGATGATTTTCTTAAAGTGAAGTGGCATGATGTGTTTTAGCTTGGTCTTAAAGAGAACAAAGCATTAGAGAGAAACTTCTATTTTTTTTTTTAAGACATTGTATAAATACCATATTTTATTTGTCTATTCAACTGTTGCCAGGTATACAATGTGCTTCTAAAATTTAGCTATTACAAATTATGCTGCTCTAAATATTGGTATGCATATACCCCTGTAGTATGATGACTTAAGCACTTCGGGGAACACATCTAGCAAGCTGATGGCTTGTCCTGTGGAAATCCTAATTACAGTTCTTTGAGAAATCTTTAGATGATTTCCATGATGATTGTATCAGTATACATTTGCAAAAGCAATGCTGAACACATCCTTCATCATGACAGACACACAAGCATTTATTTTTATTTGATTTCTAGTGACTGCCATTGTATCTGAAGTAATATGGAATCTTAGTGTTTTTTAAATTTGTATTTCTTTAATGGATATCACAATTTAAAAATATATTTGTTGACTATTTTTATTTTTTCTTCTGTGAAGCATTTGTTTCTCTTGCTCATTTTATGCCTGGTTCTTTAAGTTTAGATCGTTTAATAATTTTGAGTTCTTTGTATATTGTAGGTATTAGTCTTCTGTCTAAGGAGTAGCCGGCAAAATTATTTTCCCTACTCTATATTTTGTCTCTTCCCTCTATTGATTGACTACTTTGTTGTACAGCTTTTTCATCTAATATCACATTTGTTGATTCTTGCTATTTCTTGTGCAACTGAGTTTGTTCAGGAAAAAAAACAAAAAAAAAAAAAAAACAAAAAAAACCTTTGCTACACCTATGTCTTGAAATGTTTGCCTATTTTATCTTTCACAATGTGTAATATAATTGCAGAAACTTCTAAATATGCTGTCAAAAAAGTAACAAAGCTTACAGAAGCAAAGAGTAAATAATGAAGAGAGATTTAAAGTGGATAAAAAATAACATTTAATGATGACAGAGTTGTTTCAGCAGTGGCAAACAAATGCATAAATCTGCCATCAAGGATACAGAGGGGGGCACTATCGGCTCAGGCCCCCTCCTGTCCTCCTCTCAGACAGGAGCTTTATTTCCCTCAATAAATCTACTCTTCTCATAACCTTCATGTGTTACTAAAATTCATTCTTTGGTTTTAGAGAACACGAATCAGTTTTTCTTCCTGTATCATTTTGGAGAGTCCCACTGAGACCATTGGATGGAGGTATGAGTTTGCTTTTCTTTCATAAATTCCTCTATAAAAGTTCCTGGAAGAGACAGCTTCTGGGGGGACTACCCACTCGGGACCCTCCTCCTTCCCTCTCTCGGACAGGAGCTTTCTTTCCCTCAGTAAGTCTATTCTGCTCATCAAAAAGGATACAGAAGATGATGACTCTTATGGTATCAACTTAGATAAAACAAAGGAAAGGTTTCAGGAAGAAAACACATTTGACAAAGAAGAGTATAGGAAGAAGATGAGGGCAAAGCACCATGAAAAAAGACTAAAGAAAAAAGAAGTCAGAAGAGAAACAGGAGACAAGCAAAGGGCAAAGATGAAGAGGAGGCCTTTCTGGATGGAGTGACGATAATAGGGATGATGGATTTGATCCAAGCACACTTCCATATCCAGATAAACACAGAAGCTCTGAAAAACCAGATAGTGAAGAAATTGAAGGCCAGTGATATTAAGAAGAAACAGAGGATGAAGAAAAGCAACAAGAGCGAAGTAGAACCTGTGGGCCCAGCAAGTCACCACAGAAAGAAGGCCAAGTGGGAAACATAAGAGCCCTTGGATACAGGCCTGTCTGCTCCTGGACACCGGTGGATGTCACCCTGCGGGCAAGAAGTTTAAAAAACAGCTGATGTTGGTGCACTTAAGTCCCATGAGTTCCATTTACAGAGGACACACAAATTCTCCAGACAAAGGCAGTCACATCTCAGCCTGTTTTCAAGACCATGTTTTGTACCATCCTGGAGGATACTCAGAGTCAGAATGGGTGACAGTTTTCTGATCTCCTTCTGTAGTATGGGCTCTGTTAGACTTTTTAATCTATGGTTTTCTACTACTTATAATTGTGGAAGTGCTTGCTTTGTTTGTGCTCCCAAGGATTGAGCTAGGGCCTTGAACATTGTAGGCAAGCATTATAATATGGAACTATATCTTCAGCTTCTGTTCCTTTTGTTTCACAGATGAGACCTGAAGTCTTTGTTTTGTTTAAGTTCCTATTACATACTATACAGAAGTTTTGATGTTACTCTTAAACTGGATCATAATTTTGATGTGTATTTTATGTCTACTAAGAGACCAGCCCCTAGCTCAGTGGAATAAGTGCTTGCCTGGTGAGTGCAAGGTCCTCAGTTCAATCCCTGGTACCACCAAAAAATAAAAAAAAAAAAGAGACTCGCCCTAAGAAAGGCTAAACTAATTTTTTTCATTGAAATGATAAATAACAAATGCATATACCATAAAAAAATAAAATCAAGTTATTAGATCACAATGATAGTCATTAAGATTCTATCTGTCTGTCTACACTTTTTCAATATAGTTCAATGTAACGCTAAGGAAGGTCCCCAAGTTTGGGGTGATGCTCCTTCCTCAGCTTGCAAAGTATAAGGATTAGGGACATGTTCTTTTATGCCTAACGAAATTCCTTTTATGAACATTTGACCAGCACCCTTGTTGGACTAACATATGCCCATCTTCATTACTTCTCTAGTTACTGGTAAACAATATGTAACACTCACCATTTCAAAGAGGAAATTTTGTTTTATAATTCCATTCATTGGATGATGTGAGAGAGGTACAAGGCAGGGGAAAAACAGCTCATGACCTGGCTATGGGGAGGAGAGATGAACAGAGAAGGGAGGGAGATAGGCCATGCCCTCTCTACCTATTCTGGTCATGCTCTGCTTTCCAACATCACATTAAGGTGTAGTCTCAATGGACTAATCCAGTGATAAATGCTATAACCGTATGAGGAACTCACCTCCTGAAACCACATTTGTCAGTGCAGCAGATTTTGTGGGGACATCTAGATTCAGAAAATACCCTTAGCAAGAAGGGGACACAGACAGCTGTGGACTCTAATGCTACTTTGATAGCGATACTCTTTTGTGACTCTCCAGTTCCTATGGGGTCCCAGGCTATAGAATTGGCACATCATGCACAAATCACAGGAATAAGAACAGATCTTGACCCTAAGAGTTGGTCTTATGTCCTGCAGGACCTGTGCCAATACAATACGGACCTGGGCAAATTGCTCACGGTGAACAAACTCTGTTGGAATATTTGATTTATAGCTCTCCAGAGGGGCAGGATATAGGCCCTCAGTTAACTGGCTCAGTCTAGCAGTTTGGTGCAGCAAGACCTGAAGGATGCCCAGTGATAAAGGGTTCCCATAGCAACTGAAAGTCTTGAGCTGGGAGCAGCGGCCCAGGGCAGGTAAGAGAGCTAGGATCTGGGAGTCTATTATGTCACAGTGCTCTAGGACCAGAGTCTCCAGGGTGCTGGCCAGTTTGTCTACCAGAACCCGGAGAGTCTCAGGGTTGAATGATTTCACTGAAATCATCCTCAGAGTCAGGGACTTGAGCTGGCTTGTGCTTGCACACTGGGACAAATGCTTCAGGTCAGTTTCATTTAGTGGACTTGAAGTCAAGGAGAGGGCCTCCAAGGGGATCTGAATCCTGTGGAGAGAAAAAAGTTACTTCATGTGAATGGGAGTGTGGTGCATTAGGAAATAACCTCAAGGTAGGAGTACTGGTTTAGCCTGTGCTGCCCTCACCATATGATGATCACCAGGATGCTGTGTGTTTAAGGCACACCATCACTTGAAGATACCATCACCTGTGTGATTGGCTGAGTCCCAGTTTTCCTCAGTGCCCTGTGCTCAATGCCAAGCAGAAAACCACAGTTCTGAATAAATGAGTCCAGTAGGTGACTTGAAGAATGGACCTAGGCATGTTTGTATAATGGACTGGAGTTGGTCCTATGTCTCCTGAAAAGTCTGCATTTCTGTGTCCAGCCCTGCCCTCTTCTTCCTTACCCTCAGCTTCAGACTGCATTTCCCATCTGCTCATTGCCCAGCTCTGTACACTGCTATGGCTTTTGTTTTTCTGTTCTACCAAAACTATATGCACTTAACAGTGGGGCTTTGTGGAAGTGGTTGAATCATGGTGATGATATATAGATCAGTCCAATAACTAGTTTTATAGGGCTGTAGGGGATAGAATTACTGATGAGGGAAGCACCAGCCTAGATGTGGATGACACCAAGAAATAGGCTTGTAGCCTGTGTGGAATATAAAGGAACACAAGGAGGCAGCTTGCTCCTTTCTCCCCACTCTGCAATGGACCACACCATATCTTCAAGGGATGGAACCATCTGACTGGATTGAACCCTGTATAAACTTTGATATAAAATAACCCTTTCCTCCTTTAGCATGTATATGTTGAGTTTTCTGTCACAGGAAGGAGAAAGTAACTATGAGAGGTAACCAGAATCCTTTTCATAAGAATCACTTGGATAAGGGCCTGCTAACCATCAGAGCTGCTAAGCACAATCACCTATTCAGTGTGCAGGTGTGGGGCCCATCTCTGCATTAGTGCTCCCAGTTCCCTTTCCTCAGAACCTTACACAGACAGGCTTCCTCAGGAAGAAATTTAATCTGCCCTTTGTGTCTGTTCCTGAGTGTTGGCTTTCCATACACAGGGCTGCTCCCGAGCTCCTGTCCCAGTTTAGTCTCTGCTTTTATGTGGGAGGTTATAGGAGGTTGCTATGGTCCATATAATGCTGGATTTCCCATTTTCTTGTATCTTCCCCTAAGTTGGGGGGGGCACACAGATGCACTCTTAATATTTATAGCTAGCATGAATATGTGGGGGAGCTCACCATCCACTCACCTGGTGATAATATGAAGATTTCCTTTCAGAAAAAAGACTTTGTCTATATGAAGCTCTCGGAGATTTTGCAGCTGTTGTAAGGGAAAAGCATAGATGCGAGAATACCAGTTGTTTTTCGATGGTGAAGTTAACAGTTCTGGATGCAGCTTATGAAAGTGAAATATTCGAAGGTTTTTCATCTTCTTGAGCTGAGGAACAAATGCTTTCATGCCTTGCTGACTCCAATCACTAAACACATCCAGTTCATGTATAGAGTCCAGTTGCACAGCTTTCAGAATCTTTAGGATTTCAGAGACAGCACTGAACTTGATCGTCACCTTCTGACAGTACAGGCGTACTGAAGCTCTTCTCTTTATGGCCCAGTTCGAGAGGAAGAGTTCTAATTGATCATTTGTGGCACATAACAGACTCCAGACTTCAAAACAAAGGTTTGTGAATACTCTTAAGGTTGGTTTCTTTTCACTTCCTGCAGGATTGGTCCTTTTCTTATTTCTGGCATCTGTGAAATGAGCAGGGCTCATGGCTCTGGGCCCTATAGTCCAGAAGTCCTGGTGTACATCCCTCCAGTCCAGCTCTTGCAGTTTCCACCTACTTTGGGCAAAACAACAAGCATCCAAAAAATGGAGATAAAGCCTCAACTTCCCACATGTGCTTCTCTTCCACTTCCTGGGCACCAACTGCAATCCTAATTTTCCTGACTTCCCTTTTTACCTTTTTGACCTTTGCATGCAGATTGATACAATTTTTCTTCCCCATGAAATGGGGAAGGTGCAAGTTACTCCTAAGTTCACTGCATCTTGCACATGCCATGTACGCTTTCTCACCCAGAAATCCCTTCTTATTTGGGACTCAGAAAAGGCCAAGACCTTTGTGATGTTGCTCAACATCAGAAGCTACTTCTAGCCTCCCTTGCTCCTTGACACCAGCTGTCCTTACCTGGGACTCCCAGGACCCACCTTCCAGTATTGATGTATCAGTCTCACCTGTGCTGAACATTCTGGGATAGCTGGATATCAAGTCCATCCAGTATGGCTTGTAAGGTCTGTAGGTTTCTCTCTTGTGGCATGATTTTTCCAAGCTCAGTGTGTTGGGTATTGGCTATCCTCAGATCCATCAGGGTCCTCAAAGGGAGGTAGGGGAATGGCCAGGCCTGCACCATCACCTTCAGGACCTCATTATATCCCCCCATGAAGGCATCCTTGAATAAGTCATGGAAGATCATGTTGGGCAGGTCATACAGAGCAGTGCTGGCTGTAGTCTCATGCTTCAGCAGGCTCTGCTTGGCCAGCTCATACAGAAGCAATGGGCTTTGCATGCTTATCTTGAGATCTGCAAGAAGATTTACTGTGAGTAAAATTTAGGTCATGGAATTCTCTCAGGCCAGTCTCAAGAGCCCCCTTCTGGCTAAGGCTAGTTTGTGGCATAAGTGTCTGAACTCGGCACAAGTACCTCATCTGGCTATGGTGAAGGCTTTTTGTTTTACCCCAGTTTCTCTAACCTGTGAAGCTACTAAGCCAAGCATCTGCCCTGTTGGCATCAGAAGCCACTATCCCATCTACTTCAAGCCATTAGTTTTTGAAGTCCAGTCCCTCTGTAAAGTGGGACTTGAGTGTTGTGAAATCTCAGCCTTTTCAGTAAAATTTTTAAAATTTTATGTTGAAGAGTAAAAACATAAACAAATTCAAATAGCAGAAACAAAGAAACAGTAACATACAGCAGTATAAGTTACAGATTTTCAAAACAAGAATAGCTAATTAACAATGGTTGCTATTTTATCTGTTTTTGTTGTCAAATCTGTTGCTCAGATTAACAGAAATAGTTATGCAAGATTGGACAAATAATTATTATTTTTTGTTCATTTTTTATTGTTCAATTTTTCACTCATTTTAATGAGAAAAAAATAAAATAGCACTGAAACAGTTTCAAAACATATTAGTAGGACAGTTACAATAATTAACACATTACATATTATTGTCTTTATGGTAGTCATTTATTTTTTTGGTGGAACTGGGGATTGAACTCAGACCCTTGCGCTTGCCAGCAAAGCACTTATTCCACTGAGCCATCACTCCAGCCTCTATGGTAGTTATTTAGAGGGCAAGATGTAGATAGGATATCTTGTTTAAACAAATTAGTACCAACCTTTCTTCTCACTGAAGAGAAAGTAGCTGTATATCTATCCTACATATACATCACTACAAAATGGTCCTTTATTTATATCTCCCCAAAATTATTATTTTCTTTTTGGCTGGCTCAGGCTGCCTTAAGGATGGGTCTGGTGCAGTATGGGGTACTTGGGCTCAAACTGTGATCCCCTGCTGACTGGGTTTGCCCATGCAGGTTCTTTAGACGACTGAGAAAGCCCCCAAATAATTGACCATTAATGTTTAACTTTCAAGAAACTTTATTTTTTTTCTTGTCTTTTTCTTCTTTAAAAGTTTAATTCATAGAGAATATAATAATGCTTGATTAAACATTTGAAAAGGTGCACATTTAGTAGATCAAGATGAGAGATATTGAACCATGGTTTTTGTATTGCACATTGCTATCTTTGATGGAGTTGCTCAGATCAATTTTCTGATCTTTGCCTCAAGGCCTTTTATTACTTACAATGGAAATGCCTTATGGCCCAATTACCTTACCATCTCCATTCCAACTGTCAGGCCAGATAGTAGATATTAGGAAGACCCTGAAAATGGGTGATATTGTGTTGGGAGTGGCTGAAGCTGGACAGTAAACACAGGTGCAGGGCAAGGCTCACCTGAGAACATGGAGAGCTCCTTAAAGCATATAAAACAGCTGTGCATCTTGGTAAGCGATTACTGTTTAGAGAGGTTAAAATTGGCATCAACCTCTGGAGTATATAAAGAAAAGTTCTAAAGTTCTTGGGCAGATTCTTTTCTGCTAAGGAGAGAGGGGACCTCCACCTGACCCTACCTCTTGTCTCTTGTCTATCTTTCCCTTATTTTCATTACTATTTTTCCTCTAGGCCATCAAGAGCCCAAAGATGTTGCAACATTTGGAGTGCGGAGACACCCAGTAGGAACACGTTGGTTGTGGAAATGTTTCTTGTGTGTGTGCAATGAGAAAAAGAAGTGAATTGGTTAGAGCCAATATTCAGTAGCACTACATCCAGGGAAAATCTTGGGGATACTGGTTCACTAGGGCCAGAAATTATGTAAGCTTCAGAGAAGCCAAAGAGAATGGTATACTGGGTTGCTAGTAGTTAAAAATTGAGCAAATAGAATCTCAAGAATCACAGGTGTGTATGTATGTAGAAGTGTATTTTGTATGCTTGGCTCCTGTAGTTACTTTTCATTTTTGGAGTTTGGTTAGAAGGGGCTTTACAACAACATAGGGTTTGTCTTGGAACATTATTTTAGAGTCAGTCCTTATTTGAGCAGGACAAGTGGGCAGAGCAATGGCATTGCTGATGCAGCTTGAGTCCTCCAATGTTGCCCAATTTAACAAGAAAGGAGTGGTGCAGGACAAAAGGGATCCTTCCCCATCAGAAAAGTATTTCCTCATGAGCTCCATTTCATGGCACCCAACAAATTTAACTGAGCCACAGGCAGTAATCCCA
Organism: Ctenomys sociabilis; assembly: GCA_004027165.1. Classification (NCBI taxonomy): domain Eukaryota; kingdom Metazoa; phylum Chordata; class Mammalia; order Rodentia; family Ctenomyidae; genus Ctenomys; species Ctenomys sociabilis. Next base: position 32,509 of record PVKA01016421.1, read on the forward strand.
GCCTTTTCTGCTCCAGGAAATTTGGTTGCATCACAGGCTTTAACTTCTGCCTGCCAGATAGGGAGCCATTTTCTCTCTCCTTGCAATTGACGTTAAAATAACCCAGATGGAACGGGTTGTCCTTAGAAGGGTTTCAATGTATTTACCCTGTTACTGAAGTTCAAGTCCCCCCAAATCTGAGGCAAGTTATACATCATTATGAGGCTATACTTTTTAAAATCCTAACAGATTTAAAACAATCTGTTGCTACTTATTGCCTTATTGCTCTTTACCTCGAGTTTAGTAGAACAGATTTTAGCCCTAAATCATTTGAAAAAAGTAGTGAAAGCATGTTTAAGTTCAGATGATTATTTGCTGTGGAAAGGAAATGTCTTTGAATATTGTACAGATAATGCAGCTCCTAATACTAATGCAGCCATTACAAAAGATATGCCTGGGGGCTGGAGATGGCTCAGTAGAATAAGCACTTGCCTGGCAAGTGCAAGGACCTGAGTTCAATCCCCGGTTCTGCCAAAAAAACCAAAAACCAGAACAAAAAACAAAAACAAACAAACAAACAAAAGATATGCCAGTTATAAAAGATGCCTTTGTTATCCTCATTAACTGAGTTTTTACTTATGTCTATAAGTAAACTAAGGTGGATGCCAAGAGGGCTTGGAGGAAACTTTCTTCAAAGTGTGAGACATCCCTTATTGTGACTTTTATTTATCAGGGTCCTGATGAACCTTTTTAAGATTTTGTGGCATGTTTATTGCAAGCTATTGAAAGGATTAAGCAACATGGAATTTAGCACATTAGTAGTTCTACAACTAGCCTTTGAAAATGCAAGTGGGATAAAAAGGCTTTAACAGCCTCCACAAGGTAAGAAGACTGTTTTGTTGGAGCTGATTGGCCATTCATATGTACACAGGTTGCCTTGGCAGCAGCTATTATTCAGGATTTTTATCCACAGTCTACAGAAAAGGGAAAATGCAAGGCTGTTTTTTACGTTATGGGGACAAGGAACACATGGCCTGAACTTTCTTTGCTTTACTTACAAAGGCAGCACAGCCACTATCTGTCTTTTCAACAAAATCTAGTCTTTGCACATATTGTCAGTGAGGGTACCAATGAAGAACTGAGTGTAAGTCTAAAACCAATGGGAAATGTTGACCCAGTCAAGAAGACTTCCAGTGGGGCCTGCCTTGGCCAAATCAAACAATGCAGGCACCTTCCTCAGTCCCGCCCCCGCCCCCCAGCCCTACCATACATGGCCAAGCACAGCTCTGATCTCTGGCAAGTGATAACAAACAGCAGAGGGCTGGAATTCAATCTCTCTTCCAGATTCCTATGAACTGCTGAAATTGGGCCACTGATTATTGCTACTGCAGTTGTAGACCTGTTTCAGGGTACAGTGGACTCCTGGTAGGCCACCATAGTCTTTATTTTAAAAGGCTTCCAGGTTTTGCTTGGTGTCACTGATGCTGACTACATAGAGTAAATCAAGGTTATATATAATTCAATGGCCCAAACCATTGCTCAAATCACCCTAGAGTTTTGTATCAGTCAGTGGGTCAAATTTTCCATAGTAAAAATTGGAAAATTCAAAAATAAGGGAGGGGAATCCAAGGTTTTGGCACTTTTGACACATATTGGGTTCCACATATTACAGAAAATCACCGTAAGATAGAATTGACTATTGTAGGAAAAATATTTAAAGGGATTTTAGACACAGGTATAAATGTTTCAATTATTGCTAAACACCATTGGCCTGAAACCTGGCCTCTGGAAATGGCCACCACAGGCTTATAGGGGGTGCGGAGTGCTTTTCACCCTGGGAAAATTACTAAGTTGCTCACCTGAAACACTGTAGAAGGCCATTCTGGATATTTTTCACCTCATGTCCTCCCCTACATACCAGTCAATCTAGGGTGTCGTGACATTCAGGACATGGGAGCACTTTTGGTTGGTCCTAGCTCCATGGAGACTCATCAAATGTTGGAAGAAGATTCATTCTAAATCAAGGACTTAAGGAAGGAAAGAGACTTTTCTAGTTATTCATGAAAGGCATTATTCTGGCATAGGGTACTCATCCTTACATTTTCAGGAGGGTCCTTGATCTCTTCTCCAATCTCACAAAAGTTATCCAACACAACTTGGATATCTGATGACCCAGTTTGTGTTCATTAGTGGCCCCTTACTCAGGAGACTTATGGTAACTCATAATGAAGAAATGATGGTGGGCCACCTAACATACTTCAATGTACCTTGAAATACCACCAATTTTTATAATAAAATGTAAGAAAAATGGATATTACTGTGGAACTCACAGGCAGTCCATCACACCGTGGAAAACTATGGGGGCATGGCAACTAGGATTGCCTAGAATGATAGCTATTCCATTGCACTTGTCTCATACAATGATTAATTTAAATTATTGTTTTTGATTCCATTGTACTCCTTTAAGATAAGAAATTGCTTTTAGTCTATTCTCCACTAATAATTAGGCCCCAATACTCCACTTCAAATGGTTTTGTCTTCCACAGAGAATGGCAAACAGTCCAACCCTGTACAAAGAGTTTGTAGCTGCAGCCTTCTTTTCAGTACAGCAGGCCAATCAGTCTCCATGCCATATCTATGATTATACACTCTTCTAGCACAAGCATCCCCTCCCGCTTTGCATCAATTATTTATCCAATTAGATGATACCATTCACAATGCAGACCTAATGGTTGCTCCCCAAAGGTAGAAACTATGGCACCTTTTTCATATTTGGTTCACCTTATCCTTATCATCATGATTGGCATGCAACATTACCATGTATGGATTTGATTTCTAATTTCTGTATAAAATATTTAACTGTTGTCTATTAAATTCTAAATTCTGTTCACTGTCTCCATTATAGTGTAATGTCATTAAGCTTACTCTTTTTAGATGTTTAACAACTGAAGTTTGGAGATCTGAGAATTAGAGAGGCAAGTGGGCTAAGAGGATACCAAGGATAGTCAATATGTTGTACTAGTTCTCCAAGGTCAAGGAAGTCCCATATTTAAGAGAACCTGTGCTGTGACATCCTATAACTCAGTTGAGTCCCTAATTTAATGATCAAGATTCAGGAACCACAGAAGAAAGTGACTCAACAATGTATAGTGGGTCTAGGGAGAGTCACCTAATGAGAAAAAATCTCTCAAGCTTTCACAGAAAACAAATTGGTCAAGCAATGGCTGTGACTCATCCAGATGGCTGACACTGACAGAAGATCCAAGAGATGCTATATTTGATTCCAAGGTAAATCCTGAGAAGACAAAAATGACTTTGATAAATAGTAGAAATTGATTCATATGGGTCTTATCTTACCTTGGTCTTGAATATGCAGCAGTATAAGTTGCAATTCTATAGTAATACATTAGCTGGAAAAGGCTCAATCTCCAACAACTTCTGACAATTGCCAGCTAGACTAGTAACTCACCAGTTATGGATTATTGGACTATATTTTTCAAATACAGTTTTTCCAACTTCAACTAAATGCCAATCTTTTATATGAACAGAAAAGAGAGAGATGCTGGGAATGGATGAAACTGTAAGATAATCATGTGTGCAGGATGAATTTCACCTGAGAACTTAGGGAACTCTGAAACATGTAAACAAGCCATTACAGGTTTATAGCTTTTTAAATGATTTATGAGTAGAAAGGTTGAAACTGACCCAAGTTTTCTCTTTCTCTCTCTCTCTCTCTCCCCCTGTATGGGAGATCAAACTCAGGACCTTGACCTTGCCAGAAGGACGCTTACACCACTGGGACAACCAAGAGCCCAAAGGAGTCACAACACTATCGTTTTCATTTTAAGAAGTTTCACAAACATATAAAAGCCATGTAACAAAGAGCATGTGGAAGTTAAGAGATGGAAAATGCTTACTCTGAAGTAGTTTCTTAAAACTTTTCCACGTATGTCAGTGACTTACTCTTCTTTCTTTGCTGGGACAAATACCTGACACCTAAAATGAAGGAAGGAAAGATTTATTTAGCTCACAGTTACTGGAGATTTCAGTCCATATTCAGCTGGCTCCAAGGCAGAGAGGTGCATGGCAGAGAGCAGCAGTTCATGGGGGGCACATAACAACAACAACAAAGAGCAATGGCTAGAGATAGACTCTCTGCCCCTGGCTGGGGGAAGTACTCACACCCATAATCCCAGCAGCGCTCCAAAAGTTGCAAGCAGGGAAATACAAAACACTGGGACCAACACAGGTCCAACATTCAGCAGGGTAAGCATTAAAGCCCATAGTTCCAACTGGAACATCTAAAGCAGTCTGTGCTGAGTTGTGAGCTCCAAAGGCTTTACATGGCTCTGTCCCTGTGGAACTCTTGGTGGAGGCTCCCATGCCTTCTCTTAGGCTGGCTTTGCCCCCTCTTTGCAGTTTCCCTTGGATGAGTCACATTTCTGGCTTTTCCAGATTTCTGGGGTTTCCACTGAATAGACTCCTCAGTCTCTGCTTCACACACTTTCCTCCCTCGAGCACACTGCCTGACCTCCAAGGGCTTCTTCTGAAATCGAGTGGAAGCCATCTTAACCTCACAACTCCTGCATTTTGAATGCATCTAAAACCATCACCATGTGGATGATGCCAAGGTTGGCTGCCAGCTGAAGCAGTAGCCAGGTTTTCCTCTCTTGGCTGTAGGGATTGAAAGCTTGGATTCCCGAGCACTATGACTCTTGATTCGGAATGCCAGCACCATTCAGGAACCTGGTGTGGCTCCTGCCCCCATTCTGGAACATGTGGCTTTCTCCCCAAGGCAAAGTCCCTGACCTTTGCAGTTCTGAGGCTGCAAAGGGTGGAGACCTGTCTCCTCCTGTGATGCCCTCAGGCCATCCTTTCCATTGTTTTGCTCATTCTCCCTAAGGGAGATCCTCTCAGCTCCATCTTTGCAGTCCACAGCTTTTTTGGAGCTTGTTTTCTGGCCAAACTCACAACATTGTGAGTCATTCTTCTGGGTTCTTTGCTCTTCATTCTCAATATAAATCTGGCTAAAAGCCCCCAGTAACAATAACAACCATGCCACTGCCCCAATATTTGGCTGCTTTGAAATATCTTTTACCAGATTGATCAGTCCACCATGCTTAAACTCAGTCTCAGGCAAAGTCTCTGAACACAACCAAATATGGACAAAGCTCCTGCCAAGCTACAACAGACATTACCCGGAGCCCAACAACCAACGTAGTTCTTCTTCCCAACAGGAACCTCCCCAGCCTGGTCTTCACAGGTAGGCTTTCTGTCACTCTTCTGGTCTGAGCCCTGACCAGAATCTCCCAAACAAAACAGCTGAAACCTTTCTAGCTCTTCACAAGTAGGGGATCTCTCTGAACTTTTCCTATCTCTTCCCAAAAGTTTTTAATCCACATGGTCAGGTTGATCCACAGCAATGACCCCACTCTTACAGTACCAAATTTTGTCTTACTCTTCTCTCTTTGCTGGGACAAATACTTGACATCCAAAATGAAGGAAGGAAAGGTTTATTTAGCTCATAGTTCCTGGAGGTTTCAGTCCATATTCAGCTGGCTCCAAGGCAGAGAGGTGCATGGCAGAGAGCAGCAGTTCATGGGGGGCACATAACAACAACAACAAAGAGCAATGGCTAGAGATAGACTCTCTGCCCCTGGCTGGGGGAAGTACTCACATCCATAATCCCAGCAGTGCTAAAACCCATAATCCCAGCCTTGGCTCACACATAATCCCGGTGGATCATGAGTTAATCACAAACTCTAGAAGTCCCCACCCCATGACTACATGACGCTTTAGGGGTCACAACTAGACACAAACCATAACAGCTACTTTACCACTTTGTGATTGAGTTCAGGGAGTAGATCAAAACAAAGTCTTCCTCTTTTGGATACTGCAGAGATTTAAACATGATAACACCTGTCAGTAACCTGAGAGTCTGGGAGGCAATGACAGGCGGACTCCAAGTTCAAACCCAGCCTGGGTAATAGTAGTTTAGCAAAAATTCCTTGAAGTAAATTCTAATGAAAAAAAAAAAATTAGGTCTAGGGAAGTAGGTCTATTAGATAAGTATTGGGTTTTGGTTCATATCATATCTCAGTACCACAAAACAAAAAAATAACAATAGGGGGTGTGGTGGTGCACCTTGTAATCTCAGAACTCTGCAGGCTGATGCAGGAGAATCATTCCAAGTTCCAGACCAGTCTGAAATTCATAGTTCAGAGTCAGTCTGAAGTACATGGTGAGAGTTAAAAAGAGAAGAAAACAACAACAAAAAAATCCACACCCAAGTGCAGAAAACAAACAAACAAAATAATTTGATGGTATAAAATATGCATAGGTGCTTGTTAATTGCTGTGCAGTGCTGCAGGTTGAATATGGTTTTTGCTCAGAGTCACAGCTTGTAGTCCCTTTCTCACCTGATTTTTTTCTTATTTTGCATTGTTTAGTTTGAGATAGGATCTCACTAAGTTGTCCAATGTGATACAGACTTTGAAATTCTCATGCTTTAGCCCCACAAATAGATTCCATTTCAGAGATGGCAAACATACCAGGGCATGCACAATTTTTTTAAACTACCTTTAAAATTATTTTTAAAATTTTTTAAAAATATATTTGAGAGACTGGAGTGATAACTCAGCAGCATAAGGGCCTGCCTGGCAAGCTCAAGGTCCTGAGTTTGATCCCCAGTACTGCATGCTGGCTTGCCCTGGAATCCCAGATGAGTTTTGCTGGCCCCCAAACTAGGTGTGGTAGTACACACCTGTAATACCAGTGCTGGGGAGGGTGAGACAGGAGGATGGCTATGAGTCTGAACTCTGTACCAAATAAATAAGCAAATAAATAAATAGATAAGTAAATATTTAAAAATAATTTTGAGACAAAGCCTTAATAGACAGTATAGGCTGACCTGAGTTCACTATATAACCCAGAGTGGCCTAAAACTAGCTGCATTTCTTTTACATCAGCTTCTCCAGTGCTGGGATTGCAATGTGCACCACATACCTCCTTTTCTAAAATATCTTGTGTTGATGGGTTTTGAACTCAAGGCCAAACTCATGAGAGGCAAGGACACTGTCAAAAATCACAAGCCACACCATCCTGAAGTTATCATTTAGGAAATGCAAATTCAATATTAAAATCATGAGAAAATCAACTTTCACACAAAGGCACTTAATCCTAGCACTCTAGGAGGCTGAGTTAGGAGAATCTCAAAGCTTAAGCCCAAAGTAGGTAATTTGGTGACTCCAAAAGATCTCATCTTAAAGGTCTTGTGATGTAATTCATCACTGGATGGATAAAAAGAGGGAAGGAAGGGAGGAAAGGGAAGAGAAAGGGATGGAGGCAAGATAAAAGAGAATGGGAAGAAAGGTCTTCCAGCTGGATGAGGTGGTACAAGGTACAAGTGCCAGCCTTGGGGACTGACCAAAAAACATGGAGAGCTCAAAGTCAACCCAGCTATGAGGACATTGTTTTAAAACAAAACAGCAAACAGTGGTGTCAGGGATGTTAGCTCTGATACACAGCACCTCTGCCTTTAGTTGTTAACACTGAAAGAAAAATACCATCTCATTACTCTGTTTTCCATTCACTGTCATAGTTGCAAACTTAGAGCTCCTAGACCTGCAGTCAGAAGCCCTACCAGAGAGCAAGCTTACCAGCACATTTGTTAAAATACAGTCAGGGGAATTTATAATCTTAGCAATGGGCAAGCTTAGGCAGGAGGACTTCTTGTACAGCCTGGTGAATTCTAGTGAATTCAAGTCTGTCCTGATCTACATAGTGAGACCCTGCCTCCATACAATAAAATAAACAGGTCAGCAATCTTTGTCAAAGTTAGTTTGGTTTGGGCTGGGGAGATAAGATAGCTCAGTGCAGTAAGTGCTTGCCTGGAAAGTGCAAGGTCATGAGTTTGACACCTGGTACCACCAAAAACAAAATCTGGAAAAAGTTGGTTTGCTTTAATCAAGGAATTTTTGATCCTTCTAATCACCTTCTTCAACATTTTAAGAAAGTCAGATGAATGACAGCAGTGACCATTCTGAGTTTGGAAGAGATGGCTTTCCTTTAATGAAAATTATAAGATTTTGTAAAAGTTATGAAGTGACAATGCCAGGTGTGGTGGTTCTTCCCCATAATCCCAAAACTGAGGTTGCTGAGGCAGGACAATTACCATGAGTTCAAACCTGGCCTGGGCAACACAGTGAAGTCTCTTTCTCCCAATAAATGTTCCTAGTTTGGTCCAGCTTAATCCAGAGTGGCCTTGACCACCCTATTAAACTGCTTCAGCATCTCAGGAAAGTCAGATGACCCACCACAGTGATCCTGCTGAGCTTTGAAGATATGGCTTTTGTTTAAAGAAAAATGTAGACTTTATAAAGATTATGGGCTGGGCGTGGTGCCACACATGTAATCCCATCACAAGGGAGGCTGACAGATCGCTGTGATGTCAAGACCAGTCTTGGGCTATATGAGTTCAAAGCCAGTCTACTACACACCTAGAATCTTTCTTGAAAACCAAAAAGAAGAGGGCTGGGGAGATGACTCAGTGTAATAAGTGCTTCCCTGGCAAGCGTAAGGGCCTGAGTTCAACCCCCAGTTCTGGCAGGGGAGAAAAAAAAGTGACGAAATGACATAGCCTATTGTGGTGGTGCTCACCTGTAATCCCATTTTTGGGGCACTAAGCCAGGAGGATCATTGCGAGTTCAATGGAAACCTGGGGTACAAAGTGAAACCCTGTCCGGAAAAAAAAAGTTATGAAATGATAGAAATCATAAGGAGTGAAGGCCAATTTGTGCATGTATACTCAAAAGTGAATATAATCCTGGCTTGGAGGATCTAGCCATAGTCGCATTAGTAGGGAGACTGACGCAGAAGAATATGAGTTCAAGGATAGCCAGTGTTACCTACTGAGGTGAAATCAAGGCCTTGGTTCAAAAAGTGAATGCCTGTCACATTCTAAGCCTATCTGTTGGAAGGGACAAAAGTCCAGAACCCATGGTGCCATCTAGGACCTCCATCTCCACAGGACACAGGCACAGGGTGGGTTGGGGAGGCATCCTCCTGGAGGCCAGTACTCACCAGGTACAGACTCAAGCGATGGTGATATGGATCCGGGATTACAGGTAGCACCAGTGACTGGAAACTCCAGGACTGAGCATCTCTACCTCTGTTCCTCCCAATTCATCCCCCTTGTTAGCCACACCTCACCCCACCCAGCTCCTCCCTTTCCAGCACACTTTGAGTCATTATGTTAATACTGGAGATCTTCCTGCCTTGGCCTCCCAAATGCTTGGATTACAGGACTGCACCACCACACCTAACTCATTGAGAGAGGTATTCTGTCAAAATAAAAAAATCAAAATAGGACTGAAACATAAGTCCATGCAAATGTACTGAGTTCAATCCCTGGCTATGAAAAAGAAATTACACAGATTAGAAGTCCACAATAGAGTTGTGACACAGTTAAATGGTGGTGGTTCCTTGTGTTCAAGCTCTTATTCCCCACACATAATGAAAAGGAATTTTCTTGAGGAAAAAGAAATTCTGCAGTCCAGGACCCCAGATGCAGGCAACGCCATGTTCTGAGGTGGGAGTGGAGCATTTATTGACCTGCACACAAAGGACTTGTGCATAGCTTTCAGTGACAAAATTTTTCCTTATCTCTTTACAGCAGAAGCTGTCCTACCCCCTCCAGGTAGTATACTTCAGTTTGTTGATTGCCCACCTAATAGTTCCTGTTCAATTTTTAAAAATGTATTTAGTACAGGGTCTACAAGGTCTCACTACACAGGTCAGAATCCTAGTGATCCTTTCTGTTTTTCAGCCTCTGAAGTGCTGGGATTACAGGCGTGCACCACCACATCCACTTTTGATTGCCATCTCAGCCTACCCTGAGGGCAGGGCCGGCAAGGCAGCCCAGGGATTGAACCCCTGGGCCCTGGCATCTGCCTAATCAGGCATTTCAATCTGCTGAAGGATCTGGCCGGCTCCCTACTCAAATTTTGGCTGCTCTTTTCAATATGTCTGGTCACTGTGTTGTGTAACTTCTGAGTAAAATATATATCATATAATCCTATCTCCGATTGTCAAGGAATTCTGCCTCTGCTTCCTGTTTGTTTTCTCATGTAAGTCTCATACCACCAGGTATAAGGGTGTAGTATTGTCAAAGTAATCTCAGTCAATGGCCATCAACATAAATATGCCACCAAATTCTAATGATTATTTTGCTGTTTCTGATGGCCCTTGCAATCTTTCCCCTTACTTTTTCCTCCCTCCATCCCTCCCTCATTCTCTTCCTCTCTTCTCACTGCTGTGAATGGAACATTCTTTTTTTTTTTTTTTTTTTTTTTGTCTTTTTGAGACAGGGTCTCACTATGCAGTTCAGGCTGGCCTTAAGCTCACTTTGTAGCTCAGGCTGGTCTCGAACTCAACAATCCTGCTGCCTCAGCCTCCCGAGTGCTGGGATTACAGGCATGCGCCACCATGCCCGCCTCTGAATGGAACATTCTAATGCTCCAATACCGACCTGTCAAACTATTTCCCTGAGACACAGCCTTGCTGATGCCTGAATGTTTACTCAAATTATGATCATCCTGCCTCAGCCTACAGGGTGCTGAGATTACAGGAGTGAGCCAGTGTATACAGGTAAACCTTTATTTAGAGACAAGAACTGTTCAGGCTTCATGGGCAATTGCAATTCTCCTTCTTTACCTGCCATAGTACTGGGATTATAGCAAGGAGACACTGTGCTCTATCTAATTCCTCTTCAACTTATTGTCTTTTCCTTTAAGTTAGAGTTTTACTCTGCAGTTCCGACTGCCCTTGAACTCACTTTGTAGCGCAAGCTGCCCTTCAACAATCCTCTGGCTTCAGCTTGTCTAGTGCTGGGATTATAGACCTGTACCCTCAAACCTGGCCACCTCTCTAATTTTAAAAAAGCAATTTATAACTTTTTATATATAAATGACAACACTAGTATTCATCCTGAAAAAAACTTTCTCTCCTCTCTCTCTCTCTCTTTCTTAGCTGCTCTAGGTCAGGCAGGACTTGCTTGGTACTGCAGTAGGGTCTCAAACACGCAGAGTTCCTTCTGCCTCAGTTTCCTGAGTGTTGAGATTACAAACACATGCCACCAGGCCTGGATCTTAGCTGCACTAGAGGCATCCAGGTTTGTTCTCTCATCTGCAGTCCTGCCAACTGCCAGAGCCCAATTTTTCTGCAGAATCTTCATGAGATGGTGGCCACATGGGAACCTGGGTGAGACTGGTGCTCTTTGTCTCTAAACTCTTCTCAGGAGCACAGAAAGTGTAATGATGAGGCTGTTAGGTCTGAGAAGCCCACCACATGAAGAAAGACTCCAAGAGACGTCCTCTCATGAAAAAGCAAGGGAATCTTATTTTAGAAGCTGTGCCGGCACAGGGTCACTAGGCAACTGGGCCGTGGTGACCCCAAGCCTTAGATCGCTCGGGGTTATATAGCACTTTTGGCGGCAAAGCAGCAAGCGGGGTTTACAGAAGCCAATCGCGTATGTTAGCTGGGCTGACATTTGAAAGGACTGGATGGTTCATACTGACCTTTACAATAATTGGATGGTGCAGGAATCGGGGAGGGTAATTCTCGGAAGGGTCCTGTCGTTCTGGGAACTGGCTGTTTCAGCTGAGCCATCTAGGACACCTGCTGCTGGGAGGCATGTAGGGACTTATCCCCAGGATACCCGCAGCTGGGAGGCAAGCAGGGACTGCAGGTGTCCTACAGATAAGCCCCCGCTGGCCTGCTCTCCTCCCATCTGCAGAGGCAGTAATTTTAAAAACATTTTGTTGACCTTTTAAGATGGAGTCTGTTTGGCTCGGACCTCACAAGGCAAGATGACCACTGTCCCTCTTACTCTGCAGTGTGTTATCTTGTTGCAGGCAGCCAAGTTAGATAGAATATGATAGGCAGTCAGACAGGGCCAGGGCCTCAAGGAGACAAGATGGAAGCCAAGGTAACTTTACAACTGGGAAAATACAGACACTCCCATATGGACCACACCTCAAGACCAAGACAAAAGAGGGAACAAACACAGCTGCATACTTCCCTAGGGAGAGGCCTCAGGAATTAATATTCTAAATAGAAATCAATCACCTTAAAAAGAGCCAAAATGAGTCACTAGTTCAACCCTCAACAGAAAGAGACTCTGTCCCATATTCAAGCCCGTTCGCTAAGTCACTCACTCCCACATTTGGTACTGGATTTAATCAATTTTATCTGAGCAGTGGTGCTTATAATCCCATTGGTTAACCATAATTTTGTTCCACACCACATAAACCTAAGCGAGTTCCTATTATCTCCACCTTAGATCCACATGGTTTGATTCTATAAAAGTCTTTGGAAGAGACAGCTTCCTGGGGGATTACCTACTCTGACTCCCCTCCTGTCCCTCTCTTGGACAGCAGCTTTTTTTCTCTCAATAAATATATTCTGTTTGTAACCTCTGTTTGTTCCTAAAATTCATTCTTTAGTTTTAGAGAATACAAACTTGTCCAGGTCAGGTTGGGAGATCATTTTTTCCTGTCATTTGGAGGTTCCCTATGTTATTTAGAGGTCACCCACTGGACATCTGTTTTTCTCCCTGTAACAATCTGCATTGTGTAAATGAATATTAAAGACAATGTATCTTCACTCATAACCTCTAGACTTCCGAGTCATTAAAGAAGTTGCCAGTGTATGCCCATAGCAATTAGTAAAATGATAATTTAAAAGAATAATTGCAATGTAGCTTCAGGTGGTGGAAAATCCCAGCACGTGGGAAGCTGAGGGAAGCTGGAGTTAAAGGTCAGGTTGAGCAACATAGACTTTAAGACCAGCCCAAATCTGGGTGTGGTGGTGCACACCTTTAATCCTAGCACTCCAGCGGCTAAGGCTGGAAGATCATTACAAATTTGAGAGCAACCTGGGCTACAATGTGAGCTCAAGGCCCACCTGAGCTGCATATAGAGACCTGTCTCAAATACAGAGAGACAAAAAAATAAAGACCAGCCTTAAATATATAGGCAGAACCTTCAATCTCTCTCTCTCTCTCTCTTCCCAGTACTGCAAAAAGTTATGAAACTTTACTACCTACCACTTGCCTACATTTTCAAGGTTGTTTATTTTTCTATTTTAAAATAATATCTTGAAACACCTACAATATATGAATGGTAATGGAATACACATCTCTGACAAAAGTAAATAAAAAAGGAGATATAAATGAATCATTCCGTAGTGCTATATATATATACATGTATATATATATGCAAAATAGCATAAATATACAGCTACTTTCTCTTAGTTCAATGAGGTTTTGAACTAATAATGTTTAGACATCATGCCAGCATCTTGTATGAGGAATAACTACTACAAAGACGACAATATGCAATGTATTAATTTTATAACCATATACTGATACAGGGAGGAAAAATTGATCTTGGATGGGGGACCTCCAAACAATACAGAGAACCTCCAAATGGCATAGGGAAAAATGGTCTCCCAACCTGACTTGCATGAGTTTGTGTTCTCTAAAAGCAAAGGATGAATTTTAGGAACAAACGGAGGTTATGAGAAGAATATATTTATTGAGGGAAAGGAAGCTCTTGTCCAAGAGAGAGGCAGGAGGGGGACCCAAAGGGTAGACCCCCAGGAAGTTGTCTCTTCTAGGGACTTTGATAAAGGAAAACAATGTGTGATGTGGGTCTAAGGTGGTGGAGAATGTAATGTCCAAGCTCCTCATCACTGACCTTTAGCTGCCCTTATTGCCCCTCTACCCTATCCCACCAAGGCTCCAATAAAAAAAGAACCCCCCCATCTCTCTCTCTCCCCTCTGGGTAAACATTTCTTGCTCCGATTGCCCCATGACCTCCTGGGTTGGGTCCCAGGATGTGGCTAGGGCTTGTGAACATGCCTTGGGCGGCCTTGGTCACGTCCGAGGACACTATGCGCTTAGTCATCTTCCTCGCTACTTCTCGGCAAACCTTGTAAACTTCTCAAGACCCCTTGCTTGTTCCCCAATTCTCATGCCCCCCCTTATCCAAGACCCCTCGCTAGTTCCCTACTCCCTTGTACAAACTTCCTGCTTTTTACAGGTCAAGACCCTCTGACTAACACCCCATGGTTGCGCTACTGCCCTCCACCCATCCTTCCCACTTCCCATTTAAAGCCCCCCTGAACCCTGTGTGCCTTATTGCATAAAAGTTTACCACCTTTTAGTTCCTCATGGGGCTGAAGCTCCCATCTTTTAGTTCCTCATGGGCTAAAGCCCCCTGTCCCCCTTCGCCATCTTTTGTTCCTCATGGGGCTGAAGCCCCCCCATCTTTTAGTTCCTCATGGGCTAAAGCCCCCTGTCCCCCTTCGCTGTCTTTTATTCCTCATGGGCTGAAGCCCCTGCATGGGCTAAAGCCCCCCTTGTTCCCCCCTTAACTGCTTTTAGCTTCTGTAATCATGCTTGCTGGCCCTTCCCCAAATGTACATGTCCTGACATGTTCTGACCCAAATTTGGACCTAATGTATGTCTCCCCCAATCAAAATTGTTCCCCCACCCCTAATGGCCATTTTAGCTTCTGTAACAATGCTTGCTTACCCCTCCCAACTTGTGGTTTTTCGAATATAAATTACTCTACAGCCCAGCCCTCGGGGGGCCTTCCTCCTTCTCGCATGGAGAGGCTACCCGGTGGGTACCACCTAAAATAAAGCACTTCTTTTCTTTTGGACTTGCCTCGTTGTCGTCTGATTTTTGAGTTACAACAGAGAAGACATGGGAACTCCCTTAGTTGGCATAAGGTGGGACAAAACTATGGTTAACCAATGAGATTACAAGCACCATTGTTCAGGTAAATTTGATTAAGTTCAGGAACAAATAGGGAAGTGAGTCACGTAGCAAGTGGGCCAAGGTCTCTTCTTATTGGGGGTTGTGCTAGTGACTCATTTAGGCTCTTTCAAAGTGATTGATACCTATTTAGAATATCAATCTCTGATGCTCATCCCTAGGGAAGTATGTAGCTGTGTTTCCTCTTTTTGTCTTGGTTTTGAGGTATGGCCGAAAGAGAGTGTCTGTCTCTTCCAAGTTGCAAAGTCACCTTGTCTGCCGTCTTGTCTCCTTGAGGCCCTGTCCCTGTCTGACTACCTAGAATATTTCTATCTAACTTGGCTGTCTACAACAGCAGTGTAGAGGGACTGATGCTCCCACTGTGGACCAGACCTAAAGACCGAAGGTCAAACAAATGCCGACCTCCCTGAAGATTGGCATCTGAAATTGACCATCACTCTGAGGGAGACCAAAGAATCGTTAATTCGCCGGGTGTGGTGGTGCATGCCTGTAATTCCAGCACTGGGGAGTCTGAGGCAGGAGGATTGTTGTGAGTTTGAGAACAGCCTGAGCTACAAAGTGAGCTTAAAGCCAGCTTGAATTACATAGTGAGACCCTGTCTCAAAAAGACAAAAAAAAAAAAAAAAAAAAAAAAAA